>CABHPP010110044.1:0-20219 GCA_902168425.1 Peromyscus attwateri | reverse complement strand
AGCAGGGTGACTGTGGCTAAACCTGCTGGATGCCCTGCCCTGTAGGGCTTGGGAGCTATGACCAGAGGGGACTGGAAGGTGCTGCCTCTGAATACCAGGAGACTAGCACACTTGCTCTCTGAGACCCAGGGTAGAGTTAGCCATGTGTGGACTACGACAGGGTCAGGACTAAAGGGAGGTATCACGTGGTTCCCATGGCCCTTTCCCCAAGACTTGTATTCATGTACCTGTTATGAATAAGGTGGGAAGTGAACCCCTATGATTCTCAAACACACAGGGGCCTGATGGGAGGGCCCAGCACAACTCCATGAGTCCAGGTCCTACCTGAGGTATACATTGCCAAATAGAACCTGCTGAGAGAAATGTGGCTCAGCTCTGCCCCTGGTCCCACTCAGGGGCAAGGACAGTCATGGATGCAGCAGAGAGAAACACTGGAGTTCTTACTTCTACCCCACTTCTGCGTGGATGCCATCTGGTCCATTCTGACGTTAATGTTACTAGGAGTGGGCAGGAGCACCCCAATAGGAGTGCAGTGGGTCCCACTGTAAGAGTCCTGGCTCCCTCAAGTAAAGGTCCTCGCCAGTCGCAGAATGCCAACAGCTGGATGGAAACCCCAACATCCGATGGGACCACCAAGAAAACAGTAGAAGTAGAAGATCTGCGGGGACTATGCCATGGCCTCTGCTGTGAACATTACACCCATCAGGACTTCAGAAGTACCTCCACTCTCACAGCACATAGAGAGAGTGGGCCTGAGGCTCTGCCACACTGCATGTCAGGCCTAAACTCATCAGCCATCGCCAGGGGAGTTATAGGGGAATGATACTACAGTACTCAGCTAGAATTGAAGTCACCGTTGCAGAACCAGCTGACACTCCAAGACACGTCTTCAGAAGAAAGCCACTTACCAAGGCTACTACCCCTTAAAAGTGGTAGAGACATCTGACCCAGCCAATGTGCAAATCTCAATGCAGGAGCACAAATCATGTAGAAAGGGGGTAACAGCCTATCTCCAAAAGAACATAGTAATTCTTAAGCAACAGATTCCTAAGAAATTGAAGTGGATGAAATCTCAAAGAATGATTGTAAAACAATCACAATGAGGTCTTCAAGAACACAGATTAACAGCTAAACGAAATTAGGCAGACAGCGTTGGCTATAAATGAGAATGCTGTAGAGACAATCAGGCAGAAACCTTAGAAATGAGGAAGTCAATGAATCAAATAAAATATATAACCCTTGAAAGCCTCAACAATTTATGGAAGAAATAATATGTGAATTTGAAGAGTACATATGTACACACACACACACACATACACACACACATAATGGAATACCAGAAAAGACTAAAATTAAAGGCACAGAAAATCTGTCACATGGCTAATGATTTTCTGGGTGGGACTTCCCAAAGCCTAGGAAACAACAGAAATAGCCAAGTGGGATTACATAGAACCAAAGCTTCCAAATCATCAATTAAACGTGCAAGGGCATGAAAAAACAGCCTATGGGCTGGGAGAAAGTATTTGTAAACTATACATTTGGCAAGGAAGGGCTATCATCCAGGATATACGAGGAATTTCAAAAATGAAATGAAATAAATAAGCTAGACACAAAAAGGCAAGTTCTGCATATTCCTTTTCATGCGGAAGCTTTAAAAGTCAATTTGAAAGTAGACTCACTGACTGGTCCTGGAGGGAGTGGCTGAATTTAACCGGTGTACATTCTACACATATATGGAAATATAATACTTTTTTTTTTTTTTTTTGGTATTTCGAGACAGGGTTTCTCTGTGTAGCTTTGCGCCTTTCCTGGAACTCACTTGGTAGCCCAGGCTGGCCTCGAACTCACAGAGATCCGCCTGCCTCTGCCTCCCGAGTGCTGGGATTAAAGGCATGCGCCACCACCGCCCGGCGGAAATATAATACTTTTAATATGTGCAACTAATACTTGTCAACAAAACCTGAATTAACCGCCAGAGAATTTTGCTGAGCAGAAAAAATAAAAAATATAAAAACAACGTCAGAAGTTTGTATTCTGTGTGAGTCCACCCCATAACGTTCTTGAAATGACCAAGTTCTAAACTTAGGGGCTAAATGGTGGTTCTTGGGGTTTCAGGAAATGATGGGAGGGAAGGCAGTGTGGCTGTATGATGGCCAGTGAAGGGTTGGGATGGCGACTTTGCAAGCTGATTATAGAGACCAGTTGAGTTCATGCCAGGTCTGAAGTCACGCAGGCAGGGAGTTGACAAGTCTGAAATTCAATTTCAAGTCTGTCTTCCTACACCAATTTCATGCCCTTTCACACCATTAAATACAATTAATAATTAATCAGAGGAAATGCTGCTAAAAAAAAAAAATCATGGCCTCTTTCCTGCTTCTCAGAGGTCCATTAGAGGGAGAAGATTCAAAAGCACGAAATCTATGAACCAATGGAGCCTTGATGGGGCGTCTCCATTTCTCTCCTGCCTTGAGGCCTTTCTAGGTGACGCCAGACCCATCTATTAGTTCCTAGAATCAGACCTTAAGCAAAGGGCTATGAAGGTTTACTTAACAGCTCACCTACACAGAATCAGAGAGTATACAATGCAGACTGACGTGAATGTAGGCACTCAATCACGTACGAGGGATTTCTTTTTCAATTACGAAAACAGGCTGCTCTGTTTATTGCCCTATGTCAGATCTATCTGGGGACACATCAAAAGAAGTAAGTGTTCTGTGTTCCTTGAGTGTTGTTCAGGTGTCTACGAGGCCGCCTGTGTTGAAGGATGGATACCCAGGAGAACTTTACACTGACTACCTCCAAGAATGTTACCAGACGTGTGAACTGCCATCACGACCTAACACCGGCTTTCCAGTCTCCAGGAGTTTTCCAGTTCGATCTGGATGGTTACCCATTTCCATCCACAACAGGGCTACACTGAGAGGTTTCTGTGAAGTGTGGTGTCTAGACTGCCTTCCACTCAGACCCCGGGGCAGCATGGATCCTTAAACCAGCATTTAACCTGCACCTGAGAGGTTTCATTTGGGGACAAATCCATCCCAAACCATCCTTCACGCACAGCCGCAGCCATGCTGGGCTTTGAATCTTCCTAGGCTCCCTAGTACTGCCTCCATCTTAATCTCGGCCTCCTTTGCTTTATTTCAGATCCAGGCAGGATGCCATCTTCTGACGCCCCCACCACCCATCCCCTATCATCCCTCAGTGTGCCATAACGACACCTCCTGAATTTCCCTGGTGCACTCTCTATTTTTCCTCGCCCATCCCCTTCCTGAACTTGCCTTTGTTAACTGGTGTCTGGGGACCTTCGATTCTTGTGTACCTCTAGACGGTTCAGTTTCTAGAAGAGTGCGTGGCACAAATACCTGCCCAGCAAATGTTAAACAAATAAAGGCACCAAGAACTCGAGACCTGTTCACGTTTTTCCAGAATCTGAGTCATAATCATAGTACTAAATGAATGCCAAAGATAATACCACCACCGTCCACGGTTCCGAGATCTAAGACAATACTGTCACCTATTCGCGGTCAGTTCCATGAGACCAGAGCTGAGAAGTAGGCCCCGCCCAGCGGACTGAGCTTCCAGTATCTTCCTCTCGACAGTTTTCCCGTCTGTTTCATCCCCCCTGCTCCCCATTTATAAGAAGAGGGGGTGTTGGATGAAGTCAGGTGCTCTCTCACCTTTGAACTTTCCGACAGATCAAAACAAGGTTGCTTAGCGCCCAGAGAGCCTCCCTCCCCTCCCCCGACGCACCTCCCTGCTCAAGCTGGGTTGTGTCGTCGCCCGGGAGGCAGCTGCGGGTTTCCCGGGCTCTCCCCGGCCTCTCCCCGGCCTCGCAGCAGGGCTGCCAGCAGCCCCTGGGCTACCCCATCCGCACCACTCCGAGGCCACCGCCACCGCCCAGGCCACAGCGGCCTTCTGAAGCGTCAACGCCAGCGCCCGCGCGCCGCGCCACCCCCGCTCCCCCCGCGAGCTCCTGGCGCGCGCCCGCCCGGCTCCTGCACTGCACGGTGGGTCCCAGGCTCCCCGTACCCCGTCTTCTTCATCCCGCTCGTCCCGCCACCCCACAAGTCTGGGATCCCCGGATTCTCCGTGCACACCCGCAGGCTGGAGACCCCCTAGATCATCTGTGCCCACTGTAGGCCCGGGCTCCGAAGATCCTCCGCACACTCTGGGGCTCAGGGCTGCCGACGCCCCCCACCCCACCAATGCTAGTCGCTCCCTCCACCCTTCGCCTGCATGGGGAGTCCCTACCTCCGTGCCCGCCAGCCAACCACTGGGCCCTCCAAGCCAGCTGAAGCAGACACACAAACCTGCGCACAGCTCAACCCCAGCCCGGTGCCTGCTTGGTTTCATCCTCCCAGCAACCAGGACCTTCCTGTGACAAACTTTTGTGGTATCAAGCTCTGTCCCGGCTGGGTGTTACAGTTTTAAGGATGACCTACGTGCGCAGCCCAGAAATATTCGGGTATAGTCATTATGGATACACAGTATAGCACGTCCAAGCTGGATAGGGATTCCTGCTGGGCCAAAGGTTTGTTTCCTCTGCCTGCACCCTGAAGAAACATCTAGGTCTTTGATTCAACGACTAGTGGGAGATGGGTTGCTGTAGAAAAATCCATAACTCACACACCTGCATGCATACAAAACAGTCCTACTTAGACTGGACCCAGAGGCCAAGAGCCAGCGAGGGCACACTGACTAGCCATGACCCTACCCACACGCCAAAATCAACTTCAGTGTGGGGAGAGACAAGGAGAAAGGGCAAAGGGGGGGGGGGGTCTATCCTCCATCCCCTAGACCTCGGATGCTGCTTTCCCAAGTGAGAAGTTACCTGGCTTGGGACAGGATGGAGCTGGCCTTCATTAAGGACCAGAGTCAGAGTCCCCTCCCTTCCTCTGCCCTGAAGATGTCCTGGATCTAGACGGAAGAGGTCCCTTACTCAGCTTGACTGCTGCCTTTTTAGGCCAGGCAGACCAGGCAGGCCAAGACTTCAGAAAAACAGCCATTGAGGTTAAAAATAGAGCTGTGGATGGCGAAGATCCTCTTTCTCCTGGCTTAACAGCGTGCCCAGAAACTCCAGCCAGGGAAGGATGGGCAGACTCAGTGAGCTTTCTCGGAGAACTGCACAGGACTTTGTTTGAAGCTAGTCACCGTCTAGATTTGTGCACTGGTATACATGGAATTCAACCCAAACACACCCCCATCCATGCAAAACTTACTAGCGGCTGGATTTGATGTGTTTCGGGGTCACATGGGAGAAATGCCAAGCAGGCAGCTGCTTTCATAAACGGATCAGGTTCCATGATGAGGACTGTGGATCAGTTTCCTGGATCTGCAGCTCAGGGTCAGGAGAGACATCTTCTAAACAGTGCATAGAAAGTCACTGGAGGCATCTGGAACCTTCAAGTGGCGTTGTGGAATTGTGAGCCCTTGAGGGGTAGGTAGTGGGAGTGCTCTTTGTGAGTTACTGTTTTTTTTCCCAAGGTTCCCTTTAAATGCATATTTAGTTATGAATCGAATCAGTTATGCCCTTTGGGATCTTTCCTAAGCCATTCCAATTGAGTCATCACAGAAGGAGGTGGTGTATGATTTTATACAGGAGAGTTAGTGTGAGCATTTATAAAGCCATCCTGCTTATGAGCTAAATTTATGACGTTTGCCAGGTTAATCTGTTTTCTCTAATCGGACACTTAATCATCCAGCCTCCTCTCGGCATTATGGATTCATGAATGTCAACGGAGGAGAGCTGCTCAGTCAGGGCAAGATGATAAATTACCGCTTCATTTTGGGGGTATTTGTGACTAAATGCCTCATAATAGAATTAAGATGAAATAAATCTTGTAATTTCAGTTCTAGATCCCTGCCAGGTGTGGAGAAAATGCATCTGGCCAAAAGCAAATGCAATTCTACCACCGAACGGAATCTACAGGAGAGAGAAAGCTTTTTGTGCAAAACAGAATTCTTCCTTCACCTCTGTAGATGGGAGAGAGCTGGTCACTCCCAGGCACTATATGGGTGAATGTAGTGGGTGGTTGTTTGAGCCATGCCCTGAAGCACTGCCCCTAGTGAGGTAGCAGGTAACTGTTACACCTGCCTATGACCTTGAGGTACATGCCCCTGGAACGTGGCCACTGGGGAACCCTTAAGACCTAGGATGCACATATGCGCTCCTCTTCACTACCTCATGTTTTTGGATGCTGAGATTTTGGACCAGGCAGATCAGCGTGGAACATAGCTCAGCTTTCCCAGACCCTAGGATAAATCTCCCTCGGTTGTGAGTTAACCCCCAAATAAATTCCTTTGCTCCTTAAATAGACTCCGTGGATTAATCCCATTAGGTAAACAGCACATAATCACCATTTCCATTCAGAAAGGATGAGCCCCAGAGAGTGGAAGGCAAAGCTTGTCTACATCTAGAGCTACCCTGGAATCTCAAAAGCTGTCTCAGATGCTGTCTTTCTTGTTTTGTTTGGTTTGGTGTCGTTTTTTTGTTTTGCTGTTAGAGTCGGAGCCTAGTTGGGTTGTAAGGTTTGAAACCTTGAAATAATAAGGGACACAGTTTAGTCACATCTTTTATTAAATAAATGCTAAGCTCATGCCTAAGGAACAGCTCTGGGAGAAAACAAGAGCCGTTCTTAGTCTTTTTACCATATGGAGACAAAAACCAATGGACATGTGTGGCATTAGATGGAGGCCCCCAACCAGGCACACACATACACAGTTTTTGTGTGTGCTTCTTATACTTAGCAAAAATATTCTCCTTCACACCGCTAGCTCCTCAGGTTCCGGCTGTTGCTGAGAGGCCTGAGACACGGATCTCTGAGCTTAGAGTCTCCTGGGTATAACAGAGGCCAGCCTTCTTAGCTGGGAGTCATCCTATATCCAGAGTCCTTCTTCCTTTGTACAGCAAAACCAAAATCTTATTTATTTAGTGGTTCTTGGATTTAACCCCAGCCTCATCTATGCCACAGCACATGTGCTGCCCCTGAGCTACTGCAGAGTTCTACAGCCTTACTTCTGTATTAAAAATGATGATGATGATAATAATAATAATAATAATAATAATAATAATAATAATAACATAAGCAGGTTAACAATGTTATCTTGTATATATAAAAACATTTTAAATGTTTTTCCCACAAAAAATAAATGAAGGAGGCGACACTCATTTGATTATTGTACGATGTATAATGTATTAAAACCTTATTGTGTACTCCACAAATGTGCTTAAGCCTCTGTCCATTAAAAACAAAACTGATGCAAGAAAACAAAAAGCTAGAGGCAGGGGTGAACTAAATATCTCAAAAAACAAGGTAAAATGAATAAGCACGGCATGTACTGAAAAAAAAAGCTTCCTAAAATAAAAGACTTGCACAAATACAAGGTAAATAAGAGCTAATGTGACGATTGGTCTTTGTGGTGACCTCGCGGCCTTAGAAAGACAGTAACTTGGAGTCTGCGGAAACTGAGGGCTACATGAACACACGTGAATTGAGACAGTCACTTAAATAGTTCAAACCCTGCTTCTCTCACATCAACTGATTCTGGGAAAGTAAAAGCTTTGCCCTTGACTTCAGATGTCTAGAGAAGGACTGCTCGGCGTGCAAATTGCTCTCTTTCTCGCTCTACATTGTACATTCTTGGTCCTGATGGCTGGAACTAGACATCTGTGCCTATACTGATTCCTTGAGTGGCTATAGTACTTTCAGGCTCTGGTGTCTTTGTGATTGTTTCTTGCCCAGAGCTAGGTAGGTGGGAAATGACTAAGCTTGTTAAATTGGCCAACTGAGCCAAGTTTGGGGGTAGTCAAGGATTGGCTACCAAACCAGATGATTTCATGAAATCCAAATCAGAGGTACAGAGACCTGTCAGGATGTGGCAAAGAAGGACATGGGTGCACCTTCTATAGAATAGCATGCATTCTGCCCCGGGGAAAGGTCTGGACAGTAAAATGGAAGGCTTGAGTTCTAATCCCAGGTATATGCCTTGCTAGCTATAGGGACAGGAGCACATTCCTGAGACCTTCTCAGCCTATGTGACAATGGAATGGGGGAATCATGCCCTAGCCTGCCATCTTCACAGATTTGTGAATGGTTTTTAAAAATATAAAAAGCTTAATATATGTAAGAAAACTACAATTGCTCAATATAATAACCTAAGGGTATCCTTGAAAATAACACTTATGTTTCATCATTTATAGAAAGAAAAATATCTATGTACATTATGTTCCTGTTTCTATTCTCTCTCTCTCTGCCTCTTTGTATTTTAAAATATAGAATACGCTGTCTTACTTATCAATTTTAACACTTATATACTATAAATATGCCACTTAAAAGTTATACTGACAATGCAGCTAACCTTTTTTTTTTTTTTTTGTCTTTTATTGGCCTTATAAATAAAAGCACATCATTGAAAGAATACCACAGAGAGTGCGTTAGACTTGAGCCTAGGGGGAAATCTTCCGAAGCAGCAGGAAAAGGGTAATTCCGACCAGTCCTCTATAAAAACCCAAATTTCTACACAAAATCTTAAGGCACAAGTGTTTACAGGACTCTTGGTGACAAGAAAAGCAATAGTAAGTGTGCATTGGCACTAAAATTCATGTATCCATGGAAACGTGTGAAGCTCCTGAGCGCATGCGCTCACAGCCTACGGGATTAATCCTCGGGCTGAGGGGGATCAGTTCGTTACTGCACTATGGAGGACTGAGAGATTGCTGAGAGCCACTCACACAGGCCTGTACCAGCTTGTTTTCCTCTGCTCGATTTAATTATGGGGACATACAGAGACTGCAGACATCAGTGAGGAAAAAAAAAATCCATGCTTGTTTACATGTACTTATATCCTGGAATACACTGTACTTGACTCTGAGTTTTAATCAGAAAACGTTTGATGAGCCAGCAGCTCCCCCCCCCCCAACACACACACACATCTGTGGCTACCTCAGAGCCTCTCAAAAGTTTTCCATGGGAACAGATGAGCACATTTCTTGCGTGATGGAAGAAAATGTCATGAATTTTATTACACTGATTATTCTTGGTGATTTAAATATGATCCTGGCCAGTGATTCCTGTAAGTCACTCTCAAAGAAAACTGCTTAGAAATACCAGAGGGAAGGGAGGTCAGAGGGACCACCTGCAGAAAACAGAAGTAGTTACAGAATAGGACCAAGCTTCTAATGAAATAAAATGGAACTGCTCACAAAAGCCTAGTTACACAGCGATATATTTTTTCCCCCATTTTCTCTTCTATTGCCAAGTTCTGGATTCTTTTCCAATAACTTCGAGATGATTGACACATGGAAATAGAGATAAAATTGTTAGTGGGTCTTTAAAATACTGTGTTTTCTCCTCTCTGAAACTTGTTTTCACACTCAGTCTTCTGATGGAGCATTACCCAGTGTGGTGGCCTTTGGTCACACACAGTACCTCAGATGTGGCAGGTGCATGTGTGGCCTAATATTGAGTGTGGTGGATTAACGAGAGCATACCACTGGCTATGGTTTGGGTAGGAAGTGCCCCCTATTGGTTTATGTGGTGAGGGCTTGCTACCCAGCTGTGACACTATTTTAAGAGGTGATGGAAAATTTGGGAGGTGGGGGCTGGCTGGGAGAGTGGGCTTTTAAGTGGTCCTTAGAGGCTGGTCCATGTCTCCACCCTTTCCTGTCTCCTTTCTAACCACCATGAGGGAGCAGTTGCTCTACCTGCCCCATGGCCAAGGTATGCTACTCCATCACTGGGCCAGAGACAACAGAGCTGGAAACCATGGTAGACTGAAACCTCTCTAGAACTTGAAGCCAAAACATATGCCCCCCTTTTAAATTGTCTTGCTCCATGTGTTGGTTAGTGTTATGTTAACTGGGCACAAGCTAGAGTCATTTGGGAAGAGGGAATCTCAACTGGGAAAATGCTTCCATAAGATTTGCCTGTAAACCGGTCTGTAGTGCACTCTATTGACTAATGATTGCGGTGGGTGGGTCCAGTTCGCTAGGGATGGTGCCATCTCTGGCCTGGTGGTCCTGGGTGCTGTAAGAGAGCAGGCTGAGCAAGCCATAAGGAGCAAGCCAGTAAGCAGCACCCCTCTATGGTCTCTGCATCAGCTCCCGCCCTGTTGGAGTTCCTGCCTTGACTTCCTTCAGCAGTGATAGGCTGTGATATGGACCTATATGCTGAAATAAGGTTTTTATTTCTTCCCACGCTGTTTTTTTGTGGTGGCATTTACCACAGTAATGGAAACTCTGATGAAGACACACATATTTGTCATAGTGCTGACACCAACAATGCACTCAAACCTATTTAAAAGGTTTCAATAGCTTGGTGAAGTATTTAAGTCTTTATGGAACCGGCATTGTGCAGCTGTTGTGCGGCTCCGTTGTGATGAAACTGCCCCCCAGCTTTCAAAGATTTATTTGTGGTTATTTTTAAATATGGAGTGCACACAGTCTACACAATCTTGCAGTTGACTTATTGTATTTTTCCCCACTACAAAGAGAGTCACACTGATTGCTCTCAATGGCATTAAATGGTCCTGTTGGCCATGTGCCAGGTTTCTCTGTGCTCCGGTGCAATTCTCCATGTCAAGGTCCAATCAACAAACTGACCCTCTCCTCGGTCATGCTTGCTGTCTGAGAGCCACTGAGGCAGGACACCCACCCCAGACCCTGTCCCTTGCAGGTCTGCCCACATAGGGGATGACAGTGGGTACTAAGGAAGGCTTAGCAAGCACCTGGGACAGTCTTGCCACCGTGTGTGGACACTGGCTCAGCCACTTCCCTTGGGATATTGATGGTAGAGTAGCTCAGGTTGTTCTGTATTCTAATCCGGACTCAGAAGAAGGTCTGAGTTATGATTTTGTTGCCCGTGGGTGGCCCTTTGTGACGTTTATCCAATATGTTTTAGCTCTTTGGGATTCAAATTTCATTTTCTTCTAATTAATATTTTAATGGAGCTTAATAATCAAGTGAGTGTTATAGCTGGAACTTTTGTCCAAATCTTTAGCACGACCTGCTGTTCCCATGAGTCTGTTTGCATTGTAAGACTCGGGGAAGGGAACATGAGAATGGACACTGGTTTGGCTCTGGCTGAATTAACACTTTGAGCTGTAGCAGAAGGCACATTAAGGGAGGGGATGGTTCGTTGTCAGCAGGCAAGGAATTCAAAGCGAGGCCTTGCAGGGATGACATGTGAGTCAATCCAGTTCTCTTTCTCCTGGCTCTCACCTCTTCTACCTTATGCCAGGCACTCTTACTTCTTCCGATATTTCTCGAATGTTTCTGCCTGTTCCCTCTATCCCCTCGGTGGTCATATCCAGTAGTCAAAAAGCTTCTGTTGAATTTCAAAAACCACGTTGCTCCCCTGACTCCAACCTTCCAGGGACTTTATATTCCAGATTCCAATCTTCCTCAGTTTCCAAACCTCTAAGATCAGGCCCCAGGATTACTCTTATCTTATCTCCTGTACTTTCCAGTTGCTCAAGCTTGTCCCCTCTGACCTTCCTTCTGCTTCCGGGGCCTACATGTTTGTTTCCCCACCAGACTTGTGTGTGCTGTTCTTTTTTCTTGGGGCACTTCCTCCTTCGTGTCTCCTGACAACTGAAGAGCTACATGATGTTCCAAGTCTCTCAAATGCCAGGTCTCAGTGAGACTCTTTAATCAATGTATATAAAACATCGCACACACTCACTTACATCAGTGGTTTTACTGTAACTCTAAAGCCTGCCTAACACATATTGACTAGTGGCCACTCTGTACACTATTGGAATGGAGTGCCTCACACACAGGGATGTGGGTTGTACCTTATAGAATCAGCATGATGTCTGATACATAATGAGCATAGGTTATGTGAATACTTCTGCAAGTGAGCGATACAAATTCCTCCGTCAGCTTCTCAGCAATTCCAGGGACCTTCGCCTCCTTGAAGCAAAAAGGCTGCTGCAGCTCCCCCCATCACGTGCTCACGTACCACTTTCAGAAATGGAAATCAATGGGCACAGGTCTTGCCCCACAAGCATTTCTCTATTAATAGAAGACAAATATCTTTCCTAGAATTAATTCCCCTGCAGGCTTCCCTTTACATTGTATTGACTAGAACTGGGTCAAGGGCTGTCCCTGTCTACAAGGGAGCTGGGAATGTATTTGATTTCCTAGTCCTTAGAGAGGCAGATATGCAGATGAGAACAGTAAGATTAATAAAATCAGAATGTCGATAAAATGCCAGGACTAGTACAGCACTCTGCAGCTCTCCCGTGGCTGAGTAGAGGTTTTCTAATCCGGGAGATCACCGTACTTACAGGCATTTTCATCTGACAGTGCTCGGGCTTTTTCTGCCCTTCGCATCTTGAAAACACGGTCATTTATATAACTTATCTTTCCAATTTAATAACTTTTATGAAATGAAAGCCTTCTCAAGTCATTATGTGGGAAAATTGCTTATGTATTTCCATGACTGGGGAGGTTGACAGAAGGTAAAGCAAGGGGAGAACAGGGTGGTCAGATGAAGAGAAACAGCCAGAGTCATGCTTCCCTCAGACTAGCCAAAAGAAGAAAAGATAAGAGAGAAGGTCCGCCAAGCCAGGCCTGCGTGCTGGCGGCAGGCGCTGGGGGGTTGAGGGTGGAAGAGAGAGGTCAGTATTGCCTACTTTAGTTCAGATCCTTTTTCAGGTTTTTTGGTTTGTTTGTTTTTGGGGTTTTTGTTTGGTTGGTTGGTTGGTTTTTGGTTTGGTTTGGTTTGGTTTTGGTTTTTCGAGGCAGGGTTTCTCTGTGTAGTTTTGGTGCCTGTCCTGGAACTCGCTCTGTAGACCAGGCTGGCCTCAAAGTCACAGAGATCCACCTGGCTCTGTCTCCCGAGTGCTGGGATTAAAGGTGTGCGCCACCACCGCCCGGCCTTTTTCAGGTTTTATGAGAGAACAAAGACCAATTTTTGTTTTGATTTTTGTGTGTTTGTGTGTGTGTGTGTGTGTGTGTGTGTGTGTGTGTGTGTGTGTGAGAGAGAGAGAGAGAGAGAGAGAGAGAGAGAGAGATGCTTATATATATATATGTGGGGGGGTGTGTATCAGTGTATGCATGTTTGCAGGCATGTGGGAACACATGTGATATGTGTGGGTACATGTGGAGTCCTGAAGCTGACTTTCTCAATCACCATAGCCCTCTACCTTATATACTGAGGCAGGGTCTCTCACTGAACCCAGAACTCACCAGTTCATTCAGCTAGTCTAGCTGGCAGTTGCCTCTGGGGAATCCCTTGTCTCTGCTTCCTGACTGCTGAGATTCTAGGCAGCCACTGTCCCTGCTCAGTTTTTAGATGGCTTCTAAGGACCCAGACTCTGGTCCTCACACTTGGAAGGCAGGCAAGCCCTTTAGCTAAGCCTTCTCCAAAACCTGGGAGATTGAGCTATTATATAACATTTCAAACCAAACACTAAGATAACTACATAGTACTGTTTTGTTTTGTTTTTCCATTTTTAAAAGCTTCTTCAAAGCTCCTTTCTTGGCAGGTCAACACTGTAGCCAGTGGCAGTGGCCTCCAGTCCTAAAGCGATCTAAAAATCACACTAGGTTTTCCATTCCCCAAGTAGAAGCTCTTCTTCTTGGTTCCCATGAGCTATCCACGCTGAGAAGAATGAAGATGCACTCTGCAGGCCTGACAAGTCAGAGAACAGGCAAGAGAGCAATCTGCCCCAGACAAAAGGGCAGGCAGAGGAAGCCAGCAGATCTTCCTTTTTTCTCGCCTCAGGGTTGTGTCCCACAGTGTTCCACAAGGCCAGAGTCCTGGAGTCAGTAAGTGAGATAGTGCCAGGCTCAAGATGCCACCAGATCTTGTTGGGATAATCTTTTTGCACACTGTGTGAAGATGTGTCTCTGTCTTACCTCACCTGGCTAAGGCACCTTCTGATTGGTTTAATAAAGAGCTGAGTGGCCAATAGCTAGGCAGGAGAGGATAGGCAGGACTTCCGAGGAAACAGGAACTCTGGGAAAGAATCAGAGGCACAGAGATTCTCCAGTCAGAGGTGGAGGAAGTTGGACATATGGTATTGAGGATAGGTAACAAGCCATGGCCGAACTTAGAGTAATATAAAAGGTTAATTTAAGTTCTAAAAGTTCTAAAAGCTCATTGGGAATAAGCCTAAGATAAGGCCAAGCTTTCAGAATTCATAAAAAGTCTCCATGTCATTTTTTGGGAGCTGGCAGTCCAAAGAAAGACCTGCTAGAAGGTCCCACAGTGTTCCACAATGTCAGAGTCCTGGAATCAGTGGGCAAGACAGTGTGGGGCTCTAAATGCCACCACCAGGTAGCACACACCACTCGTGTTTTCTCCTGGAGCTTTTCACACATTGGAGATGTGGGACAAACAATGGAAATGAAAGACATTTGCACGTCCATGCACAATAGCTTTTGTAAAATAGCACAATGGGCAGCAGGTGATTGGAGCTAATTAAAATCATCGGGGGCTGCAAAAATCCTTTGGTCAATGTGGCCTAGGGGATGAACATGCAGGCCTGCTGCCGGATTCACACGTCCATCTCAATATCAGATCAGCAGGCTTGCTGGTCTATTAGAAGTGGCTTTCGGTTCTTCCTGCTCATTATTGAAGATAAAATTAAGGAGAGATTGACCATGAGAAGTGAACACTTGACTGAGGAGATAATTGGATTCTCAACTTCATTCCTGTCCTTGTCACGGATGAACTCTTGACCGTGCTGTGTCAGGAGAGGCGGGAAGGTGCCTTCTGTCTCTGCTGGGCAGAGTGGGTGACAGGTAACCGTGGCAGGGGCTCGAGCTCCCTGATCTCTTGTGTTTTTATCTTGATGAAGATGGACTGCTTTAGGTGAAGGTAGGCACTGTCCCAGTTTAACAAATAGTAAATTCTTAGAACATGGCCTGGCGAGTTAGACGTGGTATGTATGAGCAGTTATCACCGCTATCCCTGGAGTGCATACATGCCTAGTAAACAAACTTGGAAGAACAAGCGGAAATGGGTCTTTGATTAAACCAGTTTAAGAAAGGAGATGAAACATTTTATTTCCATATAAATAGAATTCTAAATCCTGTTAGTAAGAAATTATAGCATGATGTTTGCTTCAAAAATTATTAAAGGCATTGGCCTGTGTAAATGTCTATGTAAAATTTCTCTTTCTCTCTGTGTCTCTCTGTCTCTGTCTCTGTTTCTCTCTCTCTCTCTCAATTGAACTGGGTAGAAAACTTAGCCAGGAACAAATCATTCCATCCAGGAAACTGAATCAATGAAGCCACAGGCTTTGCTCAAGTGACCTCTTTCTTTACCCAAACTGATTGATGGA
This sequence comes from Peromyscus attwateri, assembly GCA_902168425.1. Taxonomy (NCBI): domain Eukaryota; kingdom Metazoa; phylum Chordata; class Mammalia; order Rodentia; family Cricetidae; genus Peromyscus; species Peromyscus attwateri. The sequence continues at coordinate 4,925 of CABHPP010110044.1, read as the reverse complement.
TGCCGTTAGGACCACGGAGCCGGCTAACCAGGCATTTTCCAAGGCTGCCAGGAGCAGGGTCCCTCGTTCATCTTTAAGCAAGTCTTTGCTCTTCCCAGGGATGATTGGTGCTTGTTTTCTGAGTGTTAAACCTTGAATACCGACTCCCTCCAACCTCTCGTTAGAGCAACTGTCAGGGATCCTGGGGCTACTGATTCTCAGCATGGGTTTTAGCCAGCTCATAATGGTAGCTCAGGGGCTATAGACTGAGACTTGGCATAAAAGTACTGTGTAGGGGGATATCTAGGGCAGGGTGGCTTCTGGTGGGTGGTGTGGCATGTGCATGTTTAGAGCTGACAGCATGGAGGCTCCCTGGCAGGGTAATGCAGTTTGTCACTTCTCTGTCAGGTGCACAGAGAGAGACACATGCCGTCAGAGCCCCACATAGTTCATGGCCTCCTAGTGAACTATGGTGGTCTCAGCACATGAGGCTGACCATGTGTATCGCGTATATTCGTTATTCTCCATATTGCTGTGACCAAACACTTGGCGAGAAGCCACTGAAGAAGGATTGACGGTGGCTCACAGGTGGAGGAGGGTTAACTTCACCACGGTGACAAAAGCATGGCAGAGTTACAGAGAGTCTGTTGCCCGGCCTGTTACATCGTCAGCCGTTTGTGAAGCAGAGACCGGGACTGGAACCATGGTTAAGATATAACCTTCTAGCCCCACCCCCACCCCTGCCATCCCATATTCTCCTGCCAAGCCCCACGTCCAAGAGACTCTATAGCCTCCCAGATGGTGCCCCAAAGTAGTAACCAAGTATTCAAGCTTAAGTCTGTCAGGACGTTGTCCATTCGAACCCATCCCATCCCATCCCATCACGTATGATACACCCGGGGTCTGAAGGCAAAGAGTACCAACACCTCCATCCTGGAAAGAATGGATCTGATCATGTCACCGCCTTCGCTGAGCATTTCAACCACCAGCAGAGTGTAAGTCCGTGAGCCTTGGCATCACATGGCCCCGCCTTTCAGCCCTCATCCCCACGCCTCCCTCCCTCTCTGACACAGCCATCCTAGGTCTCTATACCATATGTTCCAGCTGTTCTGAGCAACTTACAATTCCCTGGTCCTGACAGATGGCAGCTTGCCTCCATGTCCATCATGTCCGCCACCCCCCACCCCCCACCTGTTTCAAAAGTGAGAGCTCCTTGTATGTCAAGGGCAGCTCTACACCGCTTCAACATGCAAGTGGCGTTTTCCTTTGCCATGACTTTTTTCTTTAATTGGCGTGTGTGTGTGTGTGTGTGTGTGTGTGTGTGTGTGTGTGTGTGACACAGACAGACAGACAGAGACTGGGAGGGGTGTGATTTGTCTGTGCATGAGCGTAGGTGCTCAGGACCCACAGCACTTCTGTGATGATGGATGTCACCTTCGGGTGTCACACCCTGCCTTCCACTTGGTTTGAGACAAGGGGTCTTTTGTTGCTCGCCGCTGCAGAAGACAGGTTAGCGGCCCTCCACCCCTCCACAAGATCCCTAGATTCTCCTGTCTCCTCCCGTCTCACTGAGGGGGCACAGGGATTACACCTTTTGTGTGGGTTCTGAACTGGGGGCCTCACGCTTGCACAGCAATTGCTTGATCCACTGAGCATCACCCAGCGCGGTTCCTAACTTTCTAATACACCTCCTATCATCTGTGTGTCTCTGCTTTTCCTTCTCCTGTTCTTTGGGAACCCTCAGCGCCAAGCCTCTTCCTGACCCTTACCTCAGAACTGCCGCTGTAGGGCAGTTCAGTACATAGTGAATGAGTGGAGAAAACGAACGCCACGCTGCCCTTGCTTATATCCCCTGTCTCCCTTTACTCTTGTCCCCACCGGGGAATCATTTGGCTCATCACAAGCACCGGTTCTCCCTGGTCCGATGCGCGGTCCCCGTGGGCCCTCAGACGTGATGGACTGTAAGGTGAAGTGACTGACTGTGTCCTCCAGGGCACGTGAAGGATGATCTCTGGGAGCTCTGAGCTCCAAATTAGATGCTGATAAAAAGCAGCTGCCCTGCCTCACCTGCTGTCAGCGGGCCTGCTCCCAGACCGTTGTGAAAATGCAGCTTTGTGACATGCCGGGGCTGCCCAGCAGCTTCCCCCCTGATTGGTTTTCCGGCAGGGCTGAGAAGGCAGAGGCTGGTCCTCAGAGGCTGAATTCCAGGCTGGGCTGGAAAGCTGGACATCTATGCAGCTCAAGCCAAGAGTGTTTCTCTCCTGTTTTGCTGACCTTTGTGGATTCAGAGGCTGTGAAGGGCTCAAAAACTTTACATAAAGTAGCAAGTTTACCAGGACAGATAGAGGGCTATGGTACAGCTTTATTCACACCACCCTGGGAGGGCTGAGGTTTTCTAAAAGTGTCTTCTTCAGGAGAGAGTGAAGAATACAGTCTAGGACATCTTTCAGTACCAAGATGTACTGGCGATTTTGTGGGTCAACTTGACACAAGCTGGAGACGTCGGAGGAAGGAGCCTCAGTTGAAGAAATGCCTCTATGAGATTCAGCTATGCAGCATTTTCTGAATTAATGATCAATGGGGGAGGGCCCAGCTCATGGTGGGTGGTGCCATCCCTGGGCTGGTGGTCCTGGGATTTTTATAAGAAAGCAGGTTGAGCAAGCCACATGAAACAAGCCAGTAAGCAGCACCCCTCCGTGGTCTCTCCATGTGCTCCTGCCTCCAGGATCCTGCCCTGATTGAGTTCCTGTCCTGACTTTCTTCAGTGATGAACAGCAACGTGGAAGTGTAAGCCAAATAAACCCTTTCCTCCCCAACTTGCTTTTTGGTCAAGATGTTTTATCATAGCACTAGAAATCCTAACTAAGACACCAGATGAAAGGCCAACCTGGGCCCTAGAAACCTGGACCATTTCTGTGTAGTCCACTCTCAAAGGGCACTGAACAGCAGTCTTCACTGGTACCACTTAATGTGCGCCCACGCGTTGGACTCAGTTCAGCCGCATGGAACCTGCCAGCACTGACTAGAAGCCAAATAAAAGCTCCCTCCTAGGTGTCTTGTGCACCTTTCAGCTGCCTGGCATTGGCTTTCCTCATTACAACCCTGAGCACTGGGGCAATTCTACATTGTTAGATATGCAGCAGGACCAATAGTCTGCACGTGATGATGAGTCTATCCGGCTAAAGGCATTAATAGCCTTATGATATAAACGACCAGAAAAACTGCTATAGGAGAATAAGCATAGTATCAGCTAATTCTTCCAAAGCAGCCACTGTGTAGGAGGCTTGATCCTGGAGGATTGTCCTACAGGCTCTTGACCAGTGACACCATGAATGGACCAGAGTCCAGCCAAAAGGTGGGTCTGGTAGACTGATTTCAAAAAGCATATTTCAACTACATGTCATCCACAAGGTGGTGTGCTTTTGATGCAAAGACACAAAAAGATTGACTCTTAAAAAAAAAAAAAAAGACCTGAAACTCAAATAGCAAGTCCATGAAAACTGGAGGAGAGAGAGAGACACCAATGCCAGACCACATGGACTGTAAAACAAATAAAGATTCAGCAACTATAAATATATGCACATCAGATAACAGATACAAAAATACACCAAGAAGAACAAAGACAACAAGGAAATCTAACAAAGCAAGATTGAGATTTCAAGGACCCACTTTGAATAATTGGTAAAATTAGGCAGGAAAAAAAAAACCCACAAGAAACTAAATTAACAGACATCCAACAACAAATCACACATTCTCCTCAAGAACAAGTGTGTGCTTGTTCTCTTCAAGACCAATGCTATGCTAAATCCAAGAAAGAATGCCTTAGTAAATTTAATGGTATTTAAATAATGAGAAAATGTGTTCTCTCACCATAGAGAAATGAAACATGAAGGCTGAGTCATGGAAAATTTGGGAATATCCCAAGTATATGAAAACTAAAGCATACTTAAAGGATGACTTAAATAAATTGAAAGAGAAAGAAGGCAACATTTTAAGGTGATGGAAATGAAGATCTGTCAAAGCTTAAAGAATGCAGCTGAAAGTTAAGGGGAAATATAACATAAATGACTATATTAAGGAGAAAGAAAGCTCTCAAATCATTAACCCAACATCTCATCTGGAGACACTGAAAAACTAAGACCAAACTAAACTTAGAACTGTAGAATATTATTTTAAGGTGTGTTACATTTATTTATGTTATGGAACATTTGCTTAATGATGCAAAGATGTGTTGCATTCTTTTATGTTGCATTTATTTAACTCTGTGAAGCTGTGTTACTGTGCCTGTCTAAAACACCTGATTGGTCTAATAAAGAGCTGAATGGCCAATTGCAAGGCAGGAGAAAGGATAGGGAGGGCTGGCAGGCAGAGAGAATAAACAGGAGGAGAAATCTGGGAGCAGAAGAAGGAGCAAGAGAACAAGGAGAGGAAGAGGCTAGGGGCCAGCTACCCAGACACCCAGACACCCAGACACCCAGCCAACCACAGAGTAAGAGTGAAAGTAAGATACACAGAAGAAAAGGAAAAAGCCCAGAGACAAAAAAGTAGATGGGCTAATTTAAGTTAAGAAAAGCTGGCAAGAAACAAGCCAAGCTAAGGCTTGGCATTTATAATTAAGAATAAGTCTCTGTGTGTGATTTATTTGGGAGTTGGCTGTTGGGCCCCCAAAAAGAGCAAAGCAACCAACAGCAGACACTGAAAAATTAAGACCAAATTAAACTTAGAACAAACAGAAAGAAGGATTAGAGCAGAAATCAATGACATATCTCATTAATATGACATATCAATATGCAAATCAAAACCATAACGAGATGACACGTAACATTCTACAATGGTTAGAGTAAAAAAAAATCAAGCTGTTGCAGGATATTTGATCACACTGTATGGAAAGATGCTTTCTGATTAATTTAATAAATAGCTAGGCAGGAGAGGTTAGGCAAGACTTC
>CABHPP010110042.1:0-29158 GCA_902168425.1 Peromyscus attwateri | reverse complement strand
TTGCCTAGTTGTGAGTGGAAAAGTCTCTCATGCCTCCTTCCCCACACTGGTTTTACCACTTCCCCCACTCCACTGTGATACTGAGCTGACAGGGATCAGCACCCATGAAGGGAACAGTCCAACAGCAACAGCTTGGACACCCTCCCATGAGACTCCAGCACCTGTTCCTGGCAGGCCTGAGGCTTGACATCATGCACCAATATCAAAGGCTGAGCCAATTCTAAAAGGATAATAACTCCTGGCCAGAGGCATATTCAGAGTAACTCATCTGGAGAAAGTTTCTTCATCACACAGTCCAGCAACGTGATCACTGATGGAGAACCATCCCTCATCCATACACAAAATAGAAAATTACAGAAGACAACAGGTATTAATAATGGTGACCTTTGCCATATGTCTGGCTGTCCTTTGTAATTTTTTTTTTTTTTAGTAACCCATATTGATTGTATTTATCAGTGGCGTTCAGTGTGATTTTTTCACACATACACACAACAAACATTGCTGAAACCCACCCCCTCCCCACCTCAGTTCCACCCTCCACTTTTCCCTTCTCTGGTTTATTTCCTATGTTTTCTTACAAATTCATAATTTTTACAATCACAGCATATCTTGAAAACATACTCTCTTTAGACAAAAGTGTGTTACCATGCACAAGTGTGTACATACACGCTCATATCGTACAACTATGTGCCACAAATTCCCGTTAATTGTAACTTCTCTAGATTTCCCAAATTATCTTATAATTGCGTTTTAGACAATACAAAAATGGTGGATACTGGGATAACACATGCTTCAAAAATTGTTTTCACCAAATAAATCAATATAACATTCTCCATGTCCGAGAAGCCTAGATCCAAGAAGACAATGAAGAAAATGATTTTATTTAAAATGTGTCTCATAGGGTGCAACCCTTAAACAAAGAGCTACAGGCAATCAGTGACTGCTGAGAGGAGAATTGGTCTTCCCCAGGGATGAGCCCCCTAAATGGTTATTCAACACCAGGTAGTCAACTCTGAAAACAAATATACAAGCAAAACTAGACGGTTCAGCATGCTCTATGTATATATTTATGAGTATATTTTTATGTTTATAAGCATAATAACTAGAGAAAAAGAGGCTGGAAGGAGGAAAGGAAGAGTCAATAATGTAATCATATTTTAATTATTAAGAACTGCAAATAAACTGTGCTGGTTAGTATTTTTGTTAACTTGACACAAGCTAGGGTTATCGGGGGGAAAGGGAACTTCAAGTGAGAAAATGCCTCCATCAGACTGGCCTGTAGGCAAGTCTGTAGTCATTGTTTGATTAATAATTGATATAGACGATATAGAATCACTGGGGGCAATGCCATGCCTCTGAGCAGGTGTTCCTGGATGGTACAAAAAAATAAAATAAAATAAAAAAACAGGCCGAGCAAGCCATGAGAAGTAAGGCAGTGAGCAGCACCCCTCCACGGCCTCTGCATCAGTTCCTGCCTCCAGGTTCCTGCCTTGGTTTCCCTCAGTGGACTCGGGGATATGTATGCCATGTAAGCCCTTTTCTCCCCAACTTGCTTTTGATCGTGCTGCTTATCACAGCAATAGAAACTAAGACATGAACAAAAGTGTTGCCTTCTTGTGAGCGAATACACAGTTCACACACTCTACACAAAGCCACATCACAAGAGCACACAGTCAACCTTGGGCATTACACAACCGTCAACCACTTCCATGTGGACCTCCCAGCCATAGTCTGGAAGAAGCTCTAATATGCTGCTAAGCTGACAATTCAATTGGTCAAATCCTTTTTCCACTGTGGAGCTTTAAACTGTCTCTATTTTGTTACCATAATAAAAATGCTGCAAAAAAAAATTTATTGGCATTTTTCTTTCCTGTATCATGAATAATTCAATACAGAGGAAAATCATTATGACATTTACTACATTTGGGGAAAATTTTAAATCATACTCAGTTGTCATCTGCAATCCTAGCTCTAATCTTGACCTCCAACCAAGTAATTTAAACTCTAAGTCCTTCCAACAATTTCTAAAATAAGAATACTGTCACCTGCTGTGGTGGTAAGACCACTGAAGGTCACCCAGTCAGTGTGGTGAAAAAGTGAAGTCCTGCCACCCCTGGACGGAATGACTGGTAGATGTGCTATTTGGGGATCTCGGCTCAAATTCCCATTGACTCACCTCTCTATTTAAAACTCTGTGGCCTTCAATGTACTACACAGTGAGCTGACAGGAACATTCTAAAAAAGACAACATGGGCCCTGTCTGCAAGACCCCCTGGAAGAGCAGGAGGGAGGGTATTACAACAGAGTGTGGACCCAGGGCTGTGGAGAGCAGCCGCAGGGCTGACTGAGGACCCAGGGAAGTTCACAAGGAGCTTACATTTGAACTGGGTCTTGAAATCTGGAATCGGGACACTTAGAGCAGGGCAAAACCTCATTAGGAGGAGCTGGTAGAAAGGAATAGTGTGTTCTGGGAAGGATGAGAAGCTCAGAGGAGAGAGGCAGGAGCTCCAAGGATGGAGAGGACTGCTGGGCCCTAGGTAGGGATGGCCTTGCGATGTAACAAAGCTAAGGAGCTTGTACTTCCCACTGTGTGCAACCGACCACACTACCATAGTGACACATTTCATCCCCCCCGCCACACACACCAATTCTGAATCTCTTATTACACTGAAAATATTTTTAAATCACTCTATCATCTTGGTCTCAGTTTTTATATAATGACTTAATTGATATGTAAATAATTTTATTTCTTAACTTCACATTTCTCTTTAAAATAATAAAGTTACCTCTTCCAATGGAACTAAAGAAACAATTTTTTAAGTTGATAATGTACTTATTTCTGTCTAGACATCTCACTCTTTATTTGTGCATGAGAAACTTTTAGGTCTAATACCAGAAAAACAAAACAGTAACAACAAAACACAATTCTGTCGTGAGCACTGGACACCCAGAACCCCGTGGAGGAATTACAACCTCCTACGCACAACCCTCCACCCTAGGCGAGCACCATTAGCAGAAGTAAAATCTCAAGACAGTATTTTCATACTGAAACTAAGGACTTTCCTCTGCCAGGGGGAGCTGGCAACAACAGCCCCACAAACATGAGGCGTGTGCACACACAAGCAAACGGCTTGACTGTAGACGTATTACAGTAGGGATATGTCTTCAGGAATTCCACAGTTACTTCTTAGGTTTACGCTTTGTAGGATTTTACTGTCAGGTCTATATATAATAAGCCCTGAAAAACATTGTACGAGCCGGGCGGTGGTGGCGCACGCCTTTAATCCCATCACTCAGGAGGCAGAGGCAAGCGGATCTCTGTGAGTTCGAGGCCAGCCTGGGCTACAGAGCAAGTTCCAGGAAAGGCGCAAAGCTACACAGAGAAACCCTGTCTTGAAAAACCAAAAAAAAAAAAAAAAAAAAAAAAAACATTGTACGAACTTTCTTTTCCAAATCGTGACTAAGTTAAGGGAAAGTGAAATAGCTGCCTTATGGAGAACACCTTCCTTCCGGTGTCTGAACAGCATGTGAGTGCTGCTTCCCGTCACAGTTTTGCCTACAAACTTCAAAAGCCACTCAGCACAAGAGTGGGGGAGCTGCACTTCGTTCGCAGCCCAGTTATTTCCTGGGACACTATCTGTTGACTGCTGGACAAACTGACTGACTTTGGAGAGGGCTACGTCCAACAGGGGCCGACTTAAGCAAAGCCACCAATCCCCGTCTAAACAAAAAGCAAAGGAGAAAACCTCCATCTGCAAAGAGACACAAGAGAGAGCTGACCAGGACGTGGAGATAACAGTGTGGGAGCACACCGCCTTTCCACAGGCGGGGCTGGGGCTCCTGGAGTGTGGAAATCTTCCTCACACCACACACAAAACTGAAATCAAACTGGTCACAAACAAATATGAACTGCAAAAGCCTTAAAACATAGGAGTGCATTTTCATAATATTGGCTCTTTTAGGTGGGATCCTAAAAATATAACTAACCAAAGGGGGGAAAAAAACAGATAAACTGAACTTTATCAAAATCTGTATCTTTTGTGCTTCAAAGGATACTATCAAAAGATTCCATCCACAGACTGGGAGAAACTACAAATCATGAACTTGAATAAAAGTCAAGCCTCTGGGACAGAGAGCTTCTACTTCTCTCAAACAAGAAGACAACACAACTTAAAAATGAGGAAAAGGAAGAGGGATAGAACCATTATTATAGGGGCTTGTCTAGCTTACAGAGAGTCTTTGGTGCGCTCCTAGCACCATATACACAGGCCGTGGAGCACACACCATTCCGGTGTTCAGGAGGTAAAGGTAGGATAAGAGGTCAGGGTCGTCTTTGGCTACAGAGGGAGCTTCAAAGTCAGCCTAGTCTACATAAAACTCTGTTTAAAAAAAAAAAAAAAAAAAAAAGGAGGGGGCACTGAGATAGATCGATACTTGAAGGCTGCGTTTGATCCCCCAAACCCATTCAGTGCAAGGAGAGAACACTTAATGAAGCTGACCTCTGACCTCCACCATAGCATGCATGCACCCCTATCCTACCCCACACTACAAAAAATAACTCAGTTTTTAAAGGGAGGGCAAGCTATATGAATAGACACTTCTTCAAAAACAATACACAAATTTCAATCTATGACTTAGTCATTATGGAAATGCAAATCAAAGGACTTCACACCCAGCAGGATGGCTGTCTTTAAAAGAAACCAGACGACAGATAAGAAGTGTTGGCAAAGTTGATGAGGAACACTGCTGGTGCTGGTGCTGTACCATGACGCTGAACACTTTTTAAAGTGAGCAGCACTCCTCCATGGTCTCTGCTTCAGTTCCTGCCTCTAGTTTCCTGCTTTCTGTTCCTGCCCTTTCCTCCCCAAGTTGCTTTTGGTCTGTGCTTATCACAGTAGTAGAGAGCAAGCTAAGACAAGATCCAAGAGAAGAAAGAAGGTATTTCCACACAAACTTACAAATGCCTACAGCAGCCACATTCATAGCAGCCAAAAACAACTCAAATGTCTGTGACTTGATGAAGTTACACACAGTGTGATGCAGCCCATATGCACATACTATTTGGCAATTCAAAGGAAGGGAGATGTGGATGAAACTTAGGAAGTGTTAAGGGACAGATGCCAATCATAAAAGACCACATTTCCTTTCTGTGAAGTGTAGAGAATAGACAAATCCAGAGACAAGACAAGGGTAGCAGCTACTGTTAGGTCTCAGGCAGTTCATCTATCCAGAAAGAAGCTCAATCTGAACTATACAAGAATTGCTGGTAGTTGAGAGAAAAGCCAGCACTCTTCAGGAATTTGTGAACCAGGTTCCCAGTCCCCCAGAGGAGTCATTTCCCTCTACTCTGGCAGAAGGGATATACATCTCTCTATTGACTTACACCTGTGATGGCTATCAGCATATCAAAGTCCATGTTAGCTTCCAAGCTCCCTCAGGCCCTATTCACAAGTGTCTGTCATACATTTCAAAGCCACCACACCAGCTTCCACTATTCTGTCTCTGCTATCTCCACTATTCTGTCTGTCTGTCTGTCTCCACTATTCAGTTTCTCTCTATCTCTAGCTCCATTATTCTCTATCTCTCTCTATCTCTACTATTCTTTGTCTCTTGCTATCTCCACTATTCTGTCTCTTTTTTATCTCCACTATTCTCTGTCTCTAGCTCCACTATTATTTCTCTTATATAGTAAGCCCCTGTCTCAAAAAACCAAACCAAAACAAAACCAAGCGTTTCCTCCCATAAACCATAACCAAATTCAGCTAGGGCAAGAATCAGAGAGAGATGATTGTAAACATCTTTGGAGGCTTGTCACTGCTGGTGGCTCTAGTGGTTCTTTCTGTCTTCCTGAAAATCAGCCAGTAAGATTTAACAAGCCCTGTAAAACAGCTCATGGTCTATGACTACAGCCTCATCATGAAATTATACCCCAAGGAAATGGACGAGCAAACGGAAAATAAAGAAACATAAGCACATAGCCCAATGGTTAATAATAAAGAAACATAGAGCCATTTTATAGAGTAGCAACAGGGCTAGAGAAACTGTGAAGTAGCAGCTTTAGGCTGTTGAAAGTGTGTAGGGCCGGCTCTAGGTTGTTGAAAGTATGTAGGGCCGGCTCTAGCTCAGAGGAAGAGCACTTGCCTAGCATGAATGAGGCCCTGCACACGCACACAAACACACACACACACATACACACACACACACACACACACACACACACACAAGAAAGAGAGAGAGAGAGAGAGAGAGAGAGAGAGAGAGAGAGAGAGAGAGAGAGAGAGAGAGAAAGGTACACAGATTTCATTCATTGACACTTTGAATATATCTATTATTTCCATATTTCAAGACTTTTCAAAATCAAGAGAGGCATGCCCTAATTTGACCATGTTAAACAGAACAGGTTGTGCATACTCTACAAGTTAGTTCAAAGTAGCTCTATTAAAATGACCTGTGTCTGTGAAAGCTGAATACTTTGGACCTGCGGAAGCAGAAAGTATGTGTTCGGCAGTTGCTCCGCAGACCCTTCTGTAGAGACTCTGCGAGTGCCCACTCCAGATACCTGCAGGGAAGCAAGAGAAGCATGCCTCTGTCAGTGTCAGAACGCCTTGTCTGCACGCACCTGATGACCATCTATCCTCATCTACAGAAAAACTAAATGTTCCTCATGACACATAACCCCTCACAGGGACACCTCTTCTGATGTGTTTAATGGAATCTGGTGAGAATTAGGCCCAACTAACCAAGTCTGATGCTTAGATTCCCCGGCGCCACATCTTCAGGATGCCCCGAGTACCATACTTGGGTTAAGATCCCTGTTCTGTGAACACCAGCAGCAAAATGACCTTTCACACACCCTTCCCACTATCTTGATTTGAGTAGTGCTATGAACGGGGAGCTCCCCAGGAACAGACTGCCATAGAAATACTCCTGAGCAAGAGCAGGTAGGCAAAGTGTCAGAGTGGCTCTCAGTGCAGCCTCTCACCTGCTGAGAGAGAAGAGCCTGCTAGGTTTCATTCTAGAAAACTGTATGGTAGATAGTTGTGGCTTCACTCTAAGACACTTCAAAGACCCAGGCTTTATCATGCTGCAGGGGAGGTTCTGGGGCACACACAGCAGACGAGTGGAAGCTGATAGATTTAGCACCACTCTAGGTTATAGTTCAATGACATGAAATGGTAGGAAATCTCTCCAAGAGTCCTTTAAAAAAATAGTCAGGTTCTCTAAATCAACAGGCAAACTACGTGGCCAAAGGCCAAGTTACTTACGTGATAGGAGAGGACTCCATGTGAGGAGGTATTAATAAATAAGGAGCTCTCAGTGCTTCCTTCTTCAGTGGGTAAGAAAATAATTCTGAAGGAAGTTCTCCCCATTGCTGGGATTACCTGAAAGGAAAGCACCTAGTCAGTCACCTGGAGGACTGCTGGCAGATGCGCCCTTCGGCTGCTTCTGCAAACGGTCCCCTGCACATCCTGTATCCTTCCTCAGCATCACGGAGCCCTGAGCCTCTCTAAACTGACCATCTCCAGGGCGGACTGCCGACTCCCGGCAGATAACTGCCCCGTGCTCTCACTCCAGAGTGAGCCGTGGGCCTCACCTGTCTACTCTCTCCTCTTCACACCCACATGTTCACACCTGTCTTTAGCTAACCCAGGTCTGTTTCTATTTAAGTACAGAGGATAATGTACATGTGAAGATTTATTATTAAATATGTTGACATATTACTAAACCCAGGGGCAGTGTTTATCCACATAAACCAAACCAAACCAACCATAAACAAATGTGGAAGGGCAACATTTCCTTGGTCTCAGTAGTTTGTGAACATTGTAACATCAAGCAGATATAGTAACCAAAGTAAGTAAAAGCTTAAAGAAGTTCAAGGTCATTGGAGAACTACAGAAGACTATGGTCGGCAGTTACAAGTTAACCACAGAAGCCCTGCTTACAAGGAGTCCTGGCTTTGTGAGAGGGTCTGAGAGGGTACAACTATAAACCCAGCACTAGTTACTGAAGCCTCAGCATCCGTGGCAATCTTAAGAACAATAATATAAGCTTTCTCTAGCCATGATAAAGCCATACTAAATATACATACATTACTACGGTTTCTTTAAACATGTTTCCCCATTAGGTATGCAGAGCCACTAAAGCTCTGAAAGAAAATGAAAGAAAAAGTACACATAAAGCAAACAAAAATCTAGAAAATGGAAACATGGGTATCAGGAAAAAGGGATATCAACACTCACCCTGCAATGGACAGGCGGCACATGAAAATGCCTAGCAGCTGTGAACACTGAGTTCACCACAACCTCGCTATCTCTGCTGGGGTTGTAGGCATAGAGAAGCTTCGCTGCAGGATGCCCCAGGAACCTGGTTGGGGAAACGCAAAGGCAAGATACTTGTGATTATCAATACCACTCACATACACGTGCATACACTTGCACACTATAATTTATGCTAAAGACTGAGCCCAGGGTGCCATGCATACCACTGAGCTACATCTCTAGCCCATGTATTTTTTTTTAAACCCCAGAGAGCTATCAACATTCACTAAAAAGTTTAAGGAAGAGGAGGAGGAGGAGGAGGAGAGGAGGGAGGAAGGGAGGATTGTACAGCACTATCCTCAAGGCCAAAAGCCTCCATCATCGTGCGTTCAGCTGAGGCTGGTTGCAGGAGATCACAGCTGGGTGTGCTGACAGCGGACAGTCCCTCACAGGAGGGGCTGGGGAAATAAGTCTTCATAATTGTGTGTGACCCTGGAGAGGGGCTAGCGTATCTAGGCTGTGGAGACCTGAAGGAAAGAGGCACCATCGACACAGCCATGGGGCGTTATCATCCATGGTGGGTAAGGACTTCCCCGAGTAGCTGGGGTTGCCCATGCTCTTGTCAGTAACCCCTCATCGTGGTCTGTAAGGAAGCCCCATAAACTCACTGGTTCCCCTTTGGTGAGATCAAGCTTTATTTTTATAAGCCGAATGACAATCTCCACTAGCACTCCGTTCCTTTCTGTGTCGTGACAATTCAGCACATCTGGGTTATTAAGTGCCTTCATGTCTGTCTGTTTATAGAACCCAACCTGCTGTGGCATGCACTAGCATATCTAGGGTTCTCATTCAAATCAAGATATATTTAGATAAGAAACGGCATTCACCACGAAAGCTTCTCTGAGCCCACCACGCAAACACGAGGATCAAGGCCCGGCCCCCTAAGCTGAAGAAATGTGTGCACAAAAGGTTATCACTGAAATTAAATGGTGGCAGACATATCCAAGGAATATTAGGGGAATTTTTTCTTTTCTCGTAGGACTGATGGATGATGTATGGAGATGGCAAAAGAACAATACAAGGAAACCAAACCACAGTGTCCAAGTCTTAGGAGAAGCTTATGGGACCACTGGTCAGCACAGAAATCCGCATCCCTCCTCCAAATAGCCTATGTTAATTTACTCTCAATACTGAGGTAAGAACATTTTCACACTGAACTGTTTGGCAAATACATTTTTGTGATAGTTCAAAAAGGGAAGAGAGGGAAGGAGAGGGAGTTTTCATGGAACTCAGCACCATGGGAGAGCAGTCAGAAGGCTGAGGTAGGGGAATTGCAAGTTCTAGGCCTGAGGTACAGAGAGAAATCCTGTCTCAAAAGCAAAACAACAAACAAAAACCTATACAAGCAGAAAGCTTTACACACAATCTGAAAACTTCCCGCCAACCTCCCAGTCATGGTCTAATGGAGAGATCATCATACCAGGGCCTTGGCTGGCAGCCTAGCAGGAGGACCACACAGCACAGGAGGGGCCTCCAGCCCAGCCATCTGCAATGGTCTGGGTCATTTCATCTGACCCCTACTGTCTGGCACTGAATTCACTAGTTCAATTAGGGTGCAGCAGAGCCTGCAAGTCATTCTTCCAGCTACCCAAATCCACGGTTCTTATTAGTATGGCCCCAAAATAAACCTATTCCAGTTTAAGCAAAATCCTCATGTGTTATACTTGCATTTCTTTAATTTTGTTCCAATTTTCCTAATAATAGAAATGTGCCGTTTATCCTAGCAGGATCGGAAGACTGTGCACAGGACTACCTACACAGCAAGTCCAGAGCAGCCTGGGTTACTCCGCCTCAAAAAGGGGAAAGTTCACCTTAGTAAGAACAATATGCATGTTGTTTCTCTCTGTTCAATGTTTGGACATTTTGTCCCAGCTTTCATGGGTACTTTTCTAAGTGCTCATCTTAATGGAAGATTTTAATACATCTGATGTGTATTTTAAATCATAAATAATTTAGAACCTCCACTTATAAATAAAACACACATCAGTGTGATTAAAGCCTTGGTTCTTTTAGTGTTTAAATTTTATTTACTTTTTTTTTCCATTTATGTGTATATGTATGCATCAACTGAGTGAGTGCATGCCAGAAGGGTATATATTGGGGTAAGGGACATCCATGGAGTTCATACAAGGGCGTCAGACCTCTGAAAAAGGAGCAAACACTCTTAACTGCTAAACTACCACTCTAGCCCCAAATATAATTCAATTAAAAAAAAAAAAACTTTTACTGCTAGGTATTGTGGCACACATCTTTAATCCTAGCACTTGAGAGGCAGAGGCCAGCAGATCTCTGAATTTAAGCCCAGCCTGGTCTACAGAGCAAGTTCCAGGACAGCAAGTGCTACACAGAGAAACTTTGTCTTGAAAAACAAACAAACAAACAAAAAACCCTATTGTAAACATAAGGGTCACTTAATAAACCAGTCGGAGAGCTGGGCTCATATCTGCCTTCCTTGCCATAAATGAGTACAGACTTCAGTGGCTTTAAGAAAATGGCACCAAGAAATCAACAAAGCTATTTAAACTTAGCACTTAAACTTATTCCCCAATGCTTTACATGCTATGCACATAACTGCGCACAAGTGTTCTGGTTTCCAAGAACTGCATTAAGAAAAGATGGTAGTGCCCACCACAGCAGGGTGACTGCAGCCACCATCCCAGCTGAGACAGAAGCCTCCTTAACTGGCTATTTTTAGCCTCTTTTCAGTATTCTATTTTTACATGTGTTAAAAGGGTATGAATTTCCTTTGGTAGTGACAACTGGAAGATAATCTATTAATTTAATATGACAAAAGAATGATGAAAATGTATGAATGATTAGCACTTGCAGTCTTGGAACCAGCAAAATGTTAACCCTTAGAATAAGCTCCCAGGGAACGGAAGGAAGAGAAAGCAGCAACAAGATCCTGATTCTGCATCTGAAACGGAAACCAAACTAGGAGAAAGTATGTTGTCTGCCTGAGGTTAATATCAAAATAATGGGGGCAAACGCTGGACGAGGAAAGTGAGGGAATCACAGTTGTGAGCTGTCATGTGAGGGCTGGGAACTGAGCCAAGTCCTCTGAAAAAGTAGCAAGTGCTTTTAACCACTGAGCTATCTCTCCTGCACCCAAATTACAGAATTTTGTGTTCTGAAAGAGTAAATGACAGCCAGGATCCTATAAATTGGATTTTTTTCCTACTCTAGCTACATTCATCATGATCCATTTCACCATACCAACCAATCTATAGATTTTAAGATAGCCCTGCATACATACAAACACACACACACACACACACACACACACAAAATTCCCTTAAGGAAAAAAAAACTTTGTGTGAACTACTCACTCAGATTTAAAGTCAGTGAGATTATAAGTTATCTTATTGATATTATCAGTTAAATGATTATAAATTTAGCTTTTAACAAGTTTCTTTATCTAAAAATAAAAATATAGTAATTCAATACAAAATACTCTGGGCATGGTAGCGCACGCCTTTAATTCCAGCACTCAGGAGGCAGAGCCAGGCAGATCTCTGTAACTTTCAAGCCAACACGGCTGCCGTGTAAGACCTTGTCATTAATTAAATAATGGGGTAATTAAATCAGCACCTAGAATCTTGTAAAGTCAGTAAAATGCCTTAACAATTTTATCTCTTCCTCCTTTTAGAAAAATTTCTTGGGCTGGAGAGATGGCTCAGAGGTTAAGAGCACTGGCTACTCTTCCAAAGGTTCTGAGTTCAATTCCCAGCAACCACATGGTAGCTCACAACCATCTGTAATGAGATCTGGTGCCCTCTTCTGGCCTGCAGGCAGAACACTGTATACATAATAAATAAATAAATCTTAAAAAAAAAAAAAAGGAAAAGAAAAGTTTCCTTTAAAAAATATCAGCAAGACATTTCATTTCCTAGTCCGTCCGTCCCTGTCATTCTAGCTTCAGAAACTCAGAAGGAAATGACAATGGCAGATGAATGCACAAAGCCACCGACCCCACTGGCCCTGGTGGTCACTCGTCACCACGTGCCTCCACCAGCTTTGCCTGAACTCCTAGAGTGTGCGGAGCAGGCCCTGTGAACCTCCGCAGAGCTTCAAGGAGGCTAATTTGAGGATGTATCTTTTTAACATCACCTTCCTCTGCACACAAGAGCTTAGTACAGTTGTTAAATTTGAACTGCATCACAGACAAGAGTTCTAAGTTGCCTCCTATCCAGCCTCCGCCTCCTCTTCCTCATGGGATCCCAAAGCTCACATTTCTTCCTTCATGGTTCTTAACACTGAGTCTCCTCACAGCTGATCTCACCTTCTCTACCTAAATGTCCACAACTGACTCTAGATCCTGTCGCTAGAGTACAACTTCCAGGCTGAAGGCACGGCAGGAAAGGTCAACAACTACATCTGGCCTCAAAGAATTCAGAAACCATCAGTACTCAGTACCTATTATAAAAGAATCCAACTTATTCCAGAAAAACAAAGGCTTGACACTGACTTCCTACTGAAGTCTAGCCACTATCAAACAGTATAAAGCGTATCATTAAATAACTAAAGGGGTGGAGCTAATGGTACATCTCAGCAGTAAAGCATATGCCTAGCATGGACAAGGTCCTAACTTCAATCCTTAGCACTGCAAAGCAAACAACAAAATTAAGAAAGGACTTAAAACAACTTTTACACTCTCCCTTTCATGAAAATATTCCTTTAACAAGTCTCAGCATAGATATCATGCTATTAATATGCTTAAAATATAACACTGTGTATATATCATCATATAAAAGATACACTGAGAATTGGGGCTGGAGAGAGGGCTGGGTGGGTATCAGCTCACACTGCTCTTGCAGAGGACTGGGGCTCAGTTCCCAGCACCCACATGGGGTAGCTCACAACTGCCTGTCACTCCAGCTCCAGGATGCAATGCCCTCTTCTGGCCTCTGTGGGCAATCTGCACATAACCACACCTACCAACACATACATATATAATTAAAAATAAAAAATCTAGGAAGATATACTGGAGATAAATACAAATACGATGAATTACAATAAAAAGATACTTACTGTATTCCAAAATCTAGAACGGATGGCTGGAAATGTAAGCCTTTTCCAATAAACAGTTTCTCTGAGAAGCTAAAAGACAAGAAAAAAGAAGAGACATTAACTGCTGTAATTTTAAAATTTGGACGTTGCAGTCATGTACGTAGGCCATTGACTTTAAATTCAAGAGATAGAATTTTACTCCCTTACAAATAAATACGAACTAGAGTTGCAAAAACTTTGGACACTCTTAGTTTATAGTTAATATAACATTTATCAAGTGTACAGATCTTGTCAGCACGGCGATGACATAAATGGGGCCCCACTTAATGATTAGTAGGTTTCCTTCTACATGAAATCAGGTAATGGGCCTATCTTCATATACCCAGAATAAAGAAAACCACCCAGGTAAAGTAGGTGTAAGGCCACCTTGGCCCCTAAATTTGTTAGACTAAAGATCAACAGGGAAGGGTCCGTGTGTCATAGCCAGGCCAGCTCCTGAAGGCAGGCATAATCTCCAACCAGGTCTGCATTTTAGTTCTTTATATTTGTTTTTTTTTGTGATGAGTTACTCGATAGCCCAGGCTAGGCTGCTAACTCACTATGCAGCTCAGGCTGATCTCAAACTCATGCAGATCTCCTCTCAGCTCCTGAGTGCTGGGAATATAGATATGAACCATTGTTCACGGTATCTATTTTTAAGAATAAGAATCACATAAAATCTCACATGGTGAGTCACACTTTTAGCACTTGTTATTCATTATTGTGATCTCATTTCCTTTTAAAGGTCACAGGGCCAAAGAGATGGTTCAGAAGTTAAGGGCACTTGCTGCTCTTTAGAGGATCCAGGTTCAGTCCCCAGCATCTACATAGTGACTCACAACCATCTTTAATTCCAGTTCCAAGGGACCTGACTGCCCTTTTGACTGACTCCTTTGGGCACCAGGCACATACATGCTACACATATATGCATACATACAAGCAAAACATTATACACATAAAATAAAATAAGTATTATTTGAAAGTCAATGGCCACAGATCAATTCAGTAGAAAAACATACCAAACACATGTAAATGAAAAATATAATAAAGATATAACAAAATATATAAACATCTAGATAGATTAGTTAGATAGATAGATAGACAGATAGACAGACATAGAACAATTTGAAAGTTACATAACCCAGAGATGTTTAACTGGAGAAGCTCCTTAAGTAAGCATGCTTTATTTGGAGACTCAAAATAGCTTTCCATAATAGAATTCTGCCATCTTTTCCTCCTCCCCAAAAGCCCCCAGGAAGCTGGTCCAGCCTCGGTCATCTGGACCTTAAATCTTCCAGCTAGTAAGTTTTGTGACCTTTAGCAGATCTTTCCTGAAAGCACAATGTATGGAGGGGTTGGAGACCCAGCCCCACGGTCCTCACTCACTATTCCAGCTGCAGTCTTTTCTTCCATCCCTCTGCATCCATCAAATGCCCTTCCTCTAACCCTCTAAGCCTCCCTCTGTCCTTTCTTGGTTAGAGGTACCTAGTCTTCTCCCATCTCCAATACCAGCTGTGTTAATAATAAAAGCGGCACTTTGGTCTCATCTACCTAGCTGTCATCAACTTTTCCCCGCTACAGAGAGTGGACACAGAGGAGGTGTGCCGCTTATTGTACTCCTCCAAACCCCCAAAGCCCAGCATTAATGCTTTGATTTGCTTGTAAAGAAGACCACCAGCTGCCTCCAGAACAGAAGTGAAAATCTCATCGGTCTACCATGGGTTCCCACTCTCTATACCAAGCTGGTCAAGGATTAGCATTCCAGGAGAAACATAAGCAGCCTTAGAGAGGCTACAGAAATGTGCTGCATTAATAATGAGCAACAACAATTAATAGCAGTCTTCCTGTCCAGTGCAGTGAGAAGTGAGTTGATCATCAGGTTTTGTACATGGTTTCCAAGTGGACAGATGAAGTCTGGAGGATTTAATCAACTCACCAGGCTCACAAAGCACAAAGAGGCAAAGCCAGAATCCTAACTCCGATCTGTGGCAGCTGGACTGGAGAATGCTATCAAGTTTAGGCACCAAACGACCTTCAGGGAACCAACTAGGCCTAGCCCACTGGAAAACAGCCTGGATTGCAGAGGTCTCATAAGCCTGGTTCCACACTCATGGCCATGGCCTTCCTGTCCTGAGTGGGTCAGTAACTTAATTGGTCAGTGCCTGCCTTATTATCTAAAGAGCCAGGGGACTGCAGTACTCAGCTTACAACTGTTCAGAGGACAAGGCCTTTGCTTCAAGCCTGAACATGGTTTATGTAATAACCACAGGATCATGTTACAAAGAGGATGACATTCATCTAACCAAAAAAAGCAAGGAAGACAAATGGAAAGGCCACTGGGGCTCAGTGTCCATGCTGGCCTCTGGAGTG
This sequence comes from Peromyscus attwateri, assembly GCA_902168425.1. Lineage (NCBI taxonomy): Eukaryota > Metazoa > Chordata > Mammalia > Rodentia > Cricetidae > Peromyscus > Peromyscus attwateri. The sequence goes on along the minus strand of CABHPP010110042.1, from coordinate 13,421 downwards.
ACAGTGACTGTCTATGAATAGAATAAATTAAACACAGACCTGGACTACATCCCACATAACAGATTTTCAAATTCCACAGTCAGAAATTTCATGTACTCAACAAAAACCAGGCAACTGGGGAATCAATGTAAATAATGCAGCAGAAATATCCCCAAAATTTCTCTAATTTTAAATAGAAAAACAAAATCCCATCAGTGATTTTTTTTCCCCTAGACTCAAAGAAAAGATTCATTTTCCTCATTAGCAGATTTTACCTCACCTGCTTTGAAAATTTGAAAACACACAAAATTTAGAAAACATATCAAGGCATATAGAAGTTTAACATTAAGCTAAAATAATGGTAAATAATAATAATAATAATAATAATAATAATAATAATAATGGTAAAAGCCCGTTAAGAGACAGTATTGATCTAGAGCGTCCTCACACACATGCTACCAGACAGGAAGGCTGCTGGCTGAGATTACAATTCCCTCCCCAAGACAGGCCCCACAAACTACAATTTCTCTTTTCACAATAAATCTTTGAAACTAATCCTGCCCAACCTTTTTCTTAGGCATTCTCAGAGCCTCAGAGCCGTCCTTATTTAGGTAAAAGACCTTCCTCATCCTGATCCTTCCTCAACCTTCCTGCCTGCCTCCCCTTATGCCTTGACTCATGCGGGTCCTCTGTCATACCCTTTATAATAAAACAGGGAACAAATGTTTCCCTGACATCTGTAAGCTGCTCTATCCAATGTATCAAAAACCTGGGGGTTGTGGGAACCTTATCTACAGCCTGTGGGTCAGACGCTTGGGTGAATCAACGTGGGCCTGTGGCTTGGCCCTCAAGTGGGGAAGAGGCTTGGGGACTGGTCTTGGTCTGTAGGCTCTGACAAGACAGAAAATGTCAGAACTGAGCTAGATTAGAGGTCTACTGCAGAACTGATCCCTGATAGCTGATGGGGAAAGTCCCACACTGTTGGAGTCACAGAAATCCTTTGTGTTCATTATTGTAGTGCAAAAGTTAAGGAGAAAGGGTGGCTGGCTTTCCAACAGTGAGTAAGTAGCTAGTAGCCATAATTCAGTCACATACAGATGTCAAAACTTATCCTCAAATTATCAGTGCTAAGAACTTAATGCTGTGTTTGAAATGCCAAAGTCATTTCCAAACCAACACCTTCAAAGAAATAATCCTTAGGGGCCCCAGCCAATGAACAATGAGCCACTTCTCGCCTCCATTCTTCCACAAGCCAACATTAACTCGGAACATTTCACAACCCATTATGCAGGAACGGCAAATCTCACCGGCCTCTTTTACTCTAGGGAGTCCTACATGGCACAAAGGAAACACACGCATCTTGTCCAAGCCAAACGGATGCTATGTATTTTAAATTCTTACCCTGTATCCGTTAGAAGAGGACAGTACAGGAGGAGCTGTCCTGCTTCTGGGACAGGGACAGGGATGGGCCACACAGGTGGCAATGCCCATTCGCTCTTATCTATGCACCCACTCTTCCTCAGACTCAGTCCTACTGGAAGATGGTGATTGAGACTGAGCCCAGAACCTTGTGCGGGCCAACAGCAAGCTTTACTTCTGATCTACAGCTTACTGTAGGTCCTTATTTTAAAGATGCCCACCTTCTGCAGAGAACAGAACCCTTTCAGCAGACAGACACAGCTAGAAGGCAAGGTCCATCTCTGTCTAAATGACCCAAATCAAGTCATTCTATACTTTTTAAAGGTCCATCTCTGTCTAAATGACCCAAATCATTTTTTTCAAAAGGCATATCTCTGTCTAAATGATCCAAATTCTTTTGTCTTTCTCTTTTTCCTAAACTTTGGCCACATTTTTCTCTAAACATACAAAATAAAGCCAAATACAATAAAATTAAATGAAAAATAAGTTTGAAAAGGTGGCTAGTCCAAGAGAAAAGCCGTTTGATCAGAAATGAGACTTTGAGTCAGATGCAGCTGTAATAGGATCCCATGGTGCGGGACTCAGTTCCCTCTTCTGCAGAATGGGTGTGCGGTGCTGGATGTAACTGACATTCTCAGAACTATGGACACCTAGACTCCTTACTCCACGTTGATCTAGGTGCTGAGGTCATATGTACCCTTTCAGAAACAAGAGCTTAGACAAGGAAATGAATTAACTATAAGCAGCTCTTCTGGCTGTTCAGGGGCTTGTCATCTGTTCAAAGGCAATGCTCCACTTTTCTAGAGCGAACACCTTTCCCAACCAAGGCAGCACTAGGACAGCTGAGAAATATGGTCTGGGTGTGTGGGTGAGCGCACAGGCAGACCACAAGGCTCTCCTACCAAGAAGAATGAGGACCTTCCTGGGAAAAAAAAAGTGGAAAAAACAGCAAAGGTTTCTTTTCCTTATTAACCATGGGGGAACCCTGGACCTCAAGTAGCTAGGCTGCTACCACTCTGTTAGTGAGTTCCAGCCCCAGCTCCAACGGGGTGCAGGGAATGGGGCCGTATGACATGAACCTCAGTGAACAGCTACCGCAGTTGAACACTAGATGGAGGCCATATCCAGACGTGCTGAGAACGGAAGCAGAAAGAGGGAGTGGGTGACAGCAGAGCAGGGGCAGCCGGGAGCCTGGAGTGGCTCCCAGAAAAGGTTCTGTCGGACCACCGGGAGTGCTGGCCAGGCCCACAGGTGCTCAACCATGCTCCAGCGGATAGAGCTATCTATGCTTTCCTCCTGAAGTCTGCCACTCTCTTGAGATGCAGCACTGCTTCAGAAGATGGCCTGCTCTTTCCACACAACTGAATGAGACACACAGTGACCGCCACGGAAGAAGCAGGGAAGGCACCTAACTCTTCTCTATACTTCTCAGTGGTCTTTTCCAACAGCGGCGCTCACAGCCTTACCATCTATCAAGCAGGTTGCCTTTTAATAAACTGTTCTAACCCCTAGAAAGCACAGCAGGTTTTTTTCAAAATTCAAACTTTAAAAACAATTTAAAGCCAAGACAATGGCTTTGGCCAATGAATAAGAACAAAAAGGAGAAATAAACAAAAGAAATGATCCATACTCATATCACAAAGCCTCTGTATCAAAAAGGGGGAACAAATTACTCCATGAAAAAATAATGTTCATGTCTACATTCTGTTGTCCAGAGAAGACATTTTACATTAAGGACCTACTCACTAGACTGTTCTCATTGCTCACAACAACACACTACGGCAGTAACAGAAATGTTTCCAGACCTGTGGCCTCTGTGAAGGTAAGGTTTCCTGCATCAATACCTTTGCATCCATTCTTCTCAGTGGTATGTACCCCAATGAGATACCCATTCCCCCCGAACAAAAAACAGGCATTTCTAGGACCCAGTCCCAGTTCTCAGAGGCCTTCGAGAATTTAGGTCTTGCACAGTGTGCAGCTGTACCACAAATCAATCCCTGCAGAGACAGAAAAATGCCCATCTTGGGGCGGCAGGCCTTACTGACTTGTCTCTGGGGATCCAGACGTTGAAGTGAACAGTTTGCTTTATAATGTTCCCCACCACTGACATCCAGCACCTCCACCACAGACATATTATCCCACCTGGTCACTGGCAGGACACTCTAAAACCACCAGCCAGCAGAAACTTATTGAAGTGTTGGTTACCTCAGGTAACAGGAAGTCGACCAGCACACATTCCAATTTCATACATGAGGAAATGACCAAATTTGCCAAGCCGTTTGCCAAAGCCCTTCTGCTCCAGGGTAGAGATGGGATGTGAACACACTGGGAACCCCTGGCTTCATGGCCTGCCCCTTCCTTGTTATCCTGTAGCCCTCCCACTCTCCTGCTAAAGGCACTAGTGATCCATATGCCGGCCGCCATGGAGTCCTGGTGAGCTTCCTTAATCTCTCTGCTGGCTGCCATCTCTGGAGCAGCCCTCGCTGGGTTTCTAGGAAACTGTTCCTGTATGCCCTCCTCCTTGACAGCTGCACCATCCTCTGTCTATCCCTCTCTGGTTCTTCGTTCTCTGTGCATCTCTGCACAAGACTGTTTCTGGGCTCTTCCTCCCACCAATGGTTCCTGCCCCACCCCCCACCCCCAAGTCTGCCATCTCTAAGCCTTTGTTGATTCATCACAAAGACATTTGTTATTGGGTGGCTATTTAGGACCTACTTGACAACATTTGTAGATTTTCCACGCTACAGCTTCTGAACTTGGAACTGGTCCTCTTATCTGTTTTACTAGCTCCCCTTGCAGCTAGGGTACTGTCCATGACCAAGATGTGACCAAACTGACTCACAGGAGGCAGGGCAACAAGCACTGAAGAGATGGGAGGGAGGGAGGGAGGGAGGGAGGAAGGAAGGAAGGAAGGAAGGAAGGAAGGCAGGCTCCTCATGTCCCCAGCAGTTTCTTTGGACAGTCATTCTAGCTGCTAAGTCCCCGCTAGCTTGTGCTCCCCAAGCCTATTCTTAATTCTTCCTAGAGATCCTGTCAGCTTCCAGTATCCTCAAGAAATTCCTTTTTTTTTTTTTTTTTGCTTAAAAACCGGCAATAGTTACTGTGGTTTAACTGATTCATTCCCCAAGCTTGTGTATCTGTGGCCTAGACTCCTCTGTGAAGCTCCTGGCTTGACATTCCATCTGTACCAGAACCACCTCTTGGAGAGACAGTTGCCAGCACCTCCAGGTGGAATCCAAGATGGCAGTGGGCTTGGTGTATGAGATTCCCGCCTTGCAGAGTGGCTTGCCTATGTGCCCATGGGGAAGCCATGTGGGCACCCCACTCCTGTAGCCGTCCTGGACTCCACAAGCAAGTGGTTCTAAGGAGTCCCCAGGGATTTCATACTTTCACACCACTTAAGTTTCTTGTTCTCCATACCCACTCTTTATTTTCAAAAAGCACTGTATTTGCAATTCAAAAAACTTCAAAATATGCCATTGCATTCACACATTAGTCACAGTGCATTCTGCATGCTGCAAAGAACTCTTGTAGCCACATGGACTGTAAAAATCTGTCAAAGAACAGACCAGCAATTAAGTGCCTATTTCCCTGGTTCCTGCTCCAACTTTCTTCTTTCTTCAATTCTTCAAACTCCTTTGTGGTTTAAAGACTGACATCTTTCGTAGACTCTAGAGGTAAGTCATACTATCATGTTAAAATAATTTGAATATGATTTCATAATGTACAAAATAAAAAATCCATTTTGCCTTTCTTCCAGCTCTGGGACACCAAGACAGCACAAAGCATAATTTAGTAATAGATGTCTGCAGCAGTAATCTTACACACAGCAAGGGAGACGATGCAGAATTCACACAGAGAACAAAGGTAATAGGCAGACTAGCGATAGGGTTTTTTTTCTCCCTTCAGTATAGACGAGCAATGCAGCTCAGTTCCCAAAGTGTCCTTATAAATTTTAGTATCTACAGTCTTTGAAGGTGTGTGCGATGGTTTGGAGAAGTCCCCCAAAGACCCATGTATTAAAGACATGGTCTGCAGTCTGTGGCTCTACTGGGAAATGGCAGAACTTTAAAGATTCAGGTAAGGCCCAATAGGATTTAGAAACTGGAGGCATGTCCCTGAAGGAGATATTGAGACTCTAGATCCTTCTTTTCCTATCTCTAGAGCCTTCTCTTCCTCCCTTCCCCATCCCCCACACCCCCACACACACACCCCAGGAAGAATGAGGAGAGGTAAAAGGTTTTATAGCTCTGTCGTCACCCTGTGCCAACTTCCCAGACTCCAAACAAGGGAGGCCAACCCACCATGGAATGAAATCGCAGGGCGAAATAAACCTTTCTCCCTACAGGCTGATTAGTGTAGGCATTTATCCCCGTATGAAAAGCCAATAGTGAGCCTGTCTCTTTAAAAGATTATCTGAAAGCTCCTGGATCAATCTGATAGCTGCACTTGTTTTTATTATAATACAGGAATAGCAGGCTATGGACATTCCTTTCTTCTACCTGCATTAGGATCTCACCACAGCCAAGGTGGAGACTTTCAAGAGTCAAAGACAAAGACGACAGGCTGCCTCATGATTGTGGATGTCCTACACCCCCGTGATGGGCATCAAACACAATCCAGGACGAAGTACAGGCCCTAATCATTCGGGGAGTTCACAGGAGGAAATGATCACCTGCTAGGAAGAACCTTTAGAAAACCACTCTGGAAGGAGAGCCATCTGAAAGGGGTCTAGAGATCTTAATATACTGTCTTCAATTCGGAAAACTTCGGAAAAGAGGTTTCAAACAAAGGGGAAAACTCAAGACAAATTATTAAAAAAAGGTTAATGACAAAAACTGAAGCAAATAAAATGCCTCAGTTTCCCAACAGGATGAGAGAAGGACCCTGTAACTGTATTTTCCACAGCAGCATCTCAATTGAAATACATTTCATTGACTTATCTTTATCTCAACACATGGGGCCGGCAGGATGGTTCGGCCTAAAGGTGCTTCCCAGCCAGCCTACAACCCCAGTCTGATCCCCAGAACCCACAGTATAGAAGGGGAGAACTGACCACTGTACGCCGTCCTCTGACGTCAACATACACTCCGTTGTATAAATATGTGTGTGTGTGTGTGTGTGTGTGTGTGTATACACACACATACACACACACACACATATATATGCTTCATACATACTACACATACCACAAGTGTGAAATAAAACAAAATAAAAATAAACTTTTAAAAAGTCCCAACATGAGAAAATTATCAAAATAATGTTTATACAAAACACAGAATGTAAGTAACATTGCCTGAGAAATCTAGTGAACTTTTCTAAGCTTTTTAACTGCTTCGTGAAGGGCAGGTTCATGGTCTGCTTGGCCTTATAATGAATGAAGCAGCCTCCTGGCTTTACAGCAAATATGAGAATCTAGCACAATACTAACATATGCCTCAATGCTTCACTCTGCCTATTTTTATTTCTATGAATATTTGCATAATATGTTATCATTCAAAAAGTTCAACTCCTTTCTGTTGAAAGAAATACATACATTTTTCTCTGAAAGTAATGTTTGAAAAAGTAATGAAGGAGTGTAGTTCCACAGGCCTTGTATGCACAGGCCTTGTGATTAAATCTCAGAACCAACAAATAAATAAACAAACAGAAAGTAGCAGAAACCTTCCGAACAGCAATTGCAAGTTGTCTACTGAACACCCATCACATACTTGGCCACAGAACATGACTTACTGCCAAGCTCACTTTTATGCAATAAGCCTACTGTCAGAGTGGCTCAAAGGCAAATTTCTCTCATATAAACCCCAAAGAATACAAAAAAAAAAAAAATCAGTCTATAATGTGCCCAGAAGAGAAGTATTCCTTAATATAAGACAGAGAGGATAGGAAGTCAATTCAGAAATGTGTTGTATCAAAGCAATGTTCTCTTGACCATACAATGGTAACGTTTCTGTTTCAATGCCAGGCTCTGTGGTAGATTGTTCTCTGAGCCCCTAACACCACCCAGGCCCTCCTTCTTCCACATAATGGGGTCTTAGCTGGGCACACATCGAAGGCTCCTCTGAATGTGGGCCTAGCCAGTGATGTAAGTTCTAGCAAACAGGCTGGAAGCTGAAGCTTCCAGGAAAGCTGTGGCCTCTTCTTAAGCCCTCTCCACCTCTGCAATGGATGGCACACCATGAATATCCGAGAAGGGAAGGGACCACAGTGTCTGCATGCAGTGGGGTCCTGGAGACCTCCTGGAGCAGCAGCTGCATGGCTCTGCCTCTCATGGGAGATGTGACCAAGATGTTTTTTAACTGCAGTTGAGGCTGCTTCTTACCTTTTTCTAATGACAGAAACTGCCAGCAGCCACTTCTCAGAGGCACCAGTCCCATGCAAACGCCTGTTACGGCATCTGCCTGCTACTAGAAAGATGTGCCCATGCCAGATTCTCATAGTGTCCAGGCCCTGAGCTTCCCAATTCCAGGAACGCAAACATAACTCAAACCTGTTAGAGGAAAAAGAGTTTCCTGCCTTTCACTAGGAAAAGGGCACGGACTATGACTGTGGCCCTCAGTAGCTTTAGTCAAGTGCTGATGTCACTGAGAAACGCCGACAAATGGCTGGTTGAGAATCAGTGCTCTGCCTCGCTATCAGCCACAGAGAACTGCAAGAACCTCTGTGAGACGCTGTAGGGAGCCAAAGGTAGAGCTACTCCTGATTGACACGTTACACCAGAGGAAAAGTGGCGAAAGGAACGCAAGGGCAATGTCCCCATCTGACTTTCAAGAATCAGAGTCCTGGAAGGGAACCTTGTGGTAGTTTGAATGTGGGTGGCCCTATAGACACATATACTTGAATGTTTGGTTCTTGGATAGTGGAACTGTTTGGGAAAAATTAGGAAGTGTGGCCTTGAGGTGTGTCACTGGCGGTGGGCCAGTGTCTGTCTCTCTGTCTCTGTCTCTCCCTCCTTCTCTCCCTCTGCCTCTCTGCCTGTCTCCCTAACTCCCAGCTTCCTGTTTGTGGATCACATACAAGCTCTCAGCTACTGCTCCAGTGCCACACCTGCTGCCTACTGTCTGGCTTCCTGGCGTGATGGCCACAGACTCATCTTCTAAAACTGTAAGTAAGCCTCCAATAAACTCTTTCTTCTATAAGCTGCCTTGGTCATGATGTTTCTTCACAATAGTAGAAAAGTCACTAAAACAGCCTCATCAATAGGAACCCAAATGAACCTACTTTTTTAAGGCTGCTCATAACCTCTGTCATTATTAGTATACAGAACCTCCTTCACCTGGGGCAGCTGGCAGGAAACAGTTGACTTCCTGTTCTACTTGAATTGCTCCACACAGGGCCCCCACAAGTGTTGGAGCCCATCTGGGTTTCCTGGTAGATTAGTCCAGCAGGCCTGCATAAAGAGGATGATTGGACCACGGGCCTGAGTGCAGGTGTTTGGAAGGGTCTACACCTGGCTGTATCTAGCAGGGAGGTGGGGTGGGGAGGGGGGTGTCCTTTGCTCCTCCCTTTGGCATTGTTATAAAAAACCCTTTGGAATAAAGTTCTGGGCTGGTGGGTTGAGAACCAGGCCCTCCCAAGGCTATCCTGTGTTTTCTGTCTTTCCTCTCATCATCTAGGTATCTCTTTCTAGCTAATATTTCTCACTTCTCCCCACTCAAGAGTACCCTGGGTCGTAAAAGTGGGGGCTGGTCTGTCCCACACAAGCTCTTGTAAAGGCAGAAAAGGAGTAACATGGAAAACCGTGTCTTGCTTCCTTGGCAATACTGGGAGGAAGGTGTCCACGGGACACACCACAGTGGGACAAGAAAGAACTAAATTTCCAGGGCCAACAATACCACTGGATTCTAGGCAGAGACCATGGGGCTAATTAGAAAGCTGTGCGCAGAGAGTAAGGGTCTTGTGACCAGCCCTTCAGTATCCTCTATTAGCACGTAACACCTGTGAACCCAAGGAAGGACCGAATGAAAGATGTCCTGTAAAGAGCTCTGCCAATGGTCAAGTGGAGTGCAGGCCCTTACCTGGAAGGAAGGGAAGAAGATGGACAAACCAGGGAGAGCTACAAAGGTCTGTTCCAGAATTCCATTTATTACAAGCAGAGTCAGGGAAGATGGCAATATTCTGCCAACTAGATTCCAGAGAACTGACAGCCACAGGCTGCACTCCACAGGGACCCAGCAACAGTAGCTGGGGCCTCCCTTTCAATTGAGCCAGGGAATTTAATTGTTCTTAATTATACAGATGCCACTCATATGCAAATCATGCACCCAGAGTTTTCCTTTTAAATTGTAATTTTTCTTTCAAACCCTTGAGTGCTGAAGTGTAATTGCTGAAGAGGTTGTAAAAGAAAGAAGGGCCCTGCTGGTCCCCAAGCCTAGGAGCCAGGGCCTATTTGCTCAGGCCCCTTCTAGGTCTGCTCCCCTCTCCCAGCAGGTCAGCCCCCTTCCTGCTCCAGGGACTCCTTTTCAGCCCACCTCGGCCCTCTAACCACTTCCCCCTCTCCCTCCAGCATTCTCCAACCCTAGACAAAGAGCAGCAAGCAGCCTGTGCAGATCCACAAAGGCGACCAGGCAGCTGGAGAAAGCAGGCAGCAGCAGGCAGTGATGTGATCTCTCCAATGCTCAGTCAATGGCCATCAAGTCCCAAGTAAAGCTCTCCATCAAGGTAGAAGATTACGATAGCAACTAACAATGGGGGAGAAGGGAGGAGCTATTGTAAGGAAGGGAAAAGCTGTGTACAGCTTGATTACAATTCAAAAATAAATAAGAAACCAGAAGGGAATACAAGAAGGCAGCTGCCAGAATACTCAGCAATGCTGGGATGCATGGAGCATTTGTAACATTTCCCTTTCCCTGCATTTCCTGAAAACAGTGAAGTGCTTCTGTGTCCAGAACTTTATAAATATTCCGAATGGCAAGTTTTTTAAAAGTTCAAGGGCAATAGAAAAGTACAAACTTCCTGAGCACAGCCTGTAGTTGCTCCTGTGTGGACCAAGCAGCACATTTTCACCTTCAGATCCTCTAATCCCAACAGTCTCTATTCCAAAGTACTCGGTTCTGTTACCTTACTGCACCTGGCCTAATTCCTGCCCTCAGTGTTCTCTTCTCTGGCTCCTGTCTGTGCCTTTCCCACTCCTGTGACCCAGGCCCACTCCTCTCCATCTTACCACTGTAAGTCGCTATCAGACTAATCAGTCTTCAGGCTTTCACCATCACTCCTAATGTCCAGGCTTTCCCTACTTAGCATTCCAGCCTACTCATCCCGAAGACGACGACTAGGACCATTCTACTTCAATCGCCTCTTCACTACACTGTCGTGACCTCTGACCTTCTCTGTCTCAAACTCCACATCCATTCCACCAGACCTGTATCTGCGTTTAAACCCTAGGCAGAACCCTGCCAGGCCCATGCCACAGCTCAGCAGATCCCACGAGCAAGCTGGATCCCTTGTAGTGGCTGCTGCTTTCCCTGTGGACTATGTTCAACTCTGAAGGTACTGCCCTTTAAAACCCAATTTAGAGCTGCTCAGTGCTTTACTCTGCATCTCCAAGATAACTCCTGCGTTCAAAGGCCTTGAACATGAAGTTCACGCCACAGTGCCCCAGGGTCCCCACTCAGCTCAATTCCCTCATCTCCTTGGTCCACATCTGCTCCAGCTGCAGAGGTCTTCCAAGCCGCCCTGAGAACACTCCGGGTACACACCAGGTCCAGCTCAGGGGCTTTTGCTGCAGCAGTCCCTCTCCCAAGCATTCTTCACTCAGACAATCTCTTGGCAAATGTCTTCCCTTCTTTCAACGCTTTGAAGATTCCCTGCTTAGACCCACAGATGTGGTCCACAATCCACACTCCTGCCTTTGTCTTTTTCAACCTCTTCGAGTCCTCACTGCTCCTCCAACATCTATGAGGTTCAGTGAGTCTGCTCAGGGTCACTGCTGCTCTGCTTCCCACTGTAAGGCAGCAAAGATCCACCCAGACAGGGATGGTGGTTGACTTTGCAGGCTAGTGTGTCCTCAGTGTTCAGAGTCTCTTAGTAAGCAATGTTAGCCAAGTAAAAGCAAATTTTTTCACTTGTGCCACGGGCTTATAAAATCACAGTTCAGACCTCAAATAAGAAAAGCAGACAAGGAGTATTCACCACAAATGTAGATTAAAGAAAAGTAAAAATCACCTGAGTGGTAAGATGGTCCCACAACAGGAAACTTCAGTGGCCTTTTATGAGACTTATGATCAGAATTGGATGGAGACTGAGATAATTTTTGTTGGGTTTGGTCACTCATTGAATACAATGCAGGCTGAACCAGGAGTGGCCTACACACCCTTTTGCAAGCCTCCTTGGTCCAACTGGAGAGGTGATCATGTATTTCATCCATTTGGGGACTGGGCACATATCATGGTCATCACTGTACACCCACCCTCTTCCTCAACTCATTCTGCAGTCTACTGAATTTTGTAGGCTAAGAATCACCTCCCTCTTTTATTCCTGGAGTACATGAATGTGACTAGTTCACAATCAACAGATCCTTTGGGGATCAAAAACTGACCACCAACCAGGTCAGCAACACAGGTTACCGCACAACTCCTGAGAGTTCTTCTGGTCTCACTGTGTGAATTACTCATTCATAACTTACAATCCCAGAATGACAGAAATACAAAGGATTTATAAGCCAGTCATACAAAAGCATAGGTGAGCTGAGTGGAGGAGGCCCAGTACATAAGTCCACAGGCTCATTCTGCTGATGTGCATTCCATTCCCATACCAAATCCACTCAGAAGTAACAGGGCTGACTGGGGCCAATGTGGGCGCAAAAGATCTGAACAACCAAGTCCGAACAACTGAACTCCCATGCTTAAGCAAATGAGAAGGTCCCAACTCAAAGTTAGGTCTATGAGCCCAGTAGCTACAATGTAAGTTGTGAAGCTGGGTCCCAAAGTCAGTAAAAATTGGGACTCTATCATATTAAAATCATCAGTGACTTCACTGAAAACAAATGCTTCGTGAGAAATGTGTTTCTTCAAAAGCCCCAAGATGATCTGTGTTTTCACTAAAAAGAAAAAGGAAAGAAAGAGCACTTAAAAGTTATAAACAGGGGCTGGAGAGATAGGTCAGTGGTTAAGGGTGCTTACCACTCTCCCAGGGCACCAGAGCCCAGTTCTCAGAACCCACACAGGGCAGTTCCCAGCAGTGTGAAACTCCAGCCCAGGAGATCTGATACCCTCTTCTGAGCTCCTTGGGAACCAGCACATGCCCAGTACATACATACATACATACACATACATACATACACACACACACACACACACACACACACACACACACACACACACAGTTAAAATTGGGGGTGGGAATTAAGTGGAAATGGAGCTGAAGGGTGACTCAGTGACAAAGCGCTTTCATGGCATGCACAAGAGCCTGGGTTTGCTTTCCAGCATGGCAAAAGATATGTTTTAAGTACAAACTGTAACACACACACACACACACACACACACCCCAGAATGTTCTTTTAGGAAGGGCAAAACTTATAAATAGACTGTAGTAGTGCCTACGCAACCCTAAAAACATACTTAAAAATCAAACGCAAAACCCTGGATCACACGGTCTATGCCATGAGAACTACCTCAATAAAGTGTGAGGAGAAAAGAGGAAAAGAGAACTGACAGTCGGTGTGCACACCAGCCTCCCAACGCAATCACTCCATCTCTGGTGTGGGAAAGAACAGCCATTCTGGCAGATGCAACTTCTCCCATGTTCAGCCAGCCTCGCCCTGCAAACCCGGCATCTGTGTGTGTGTGTGTGTGTGTGTGTGTGTGTGTGTGTGTGTGTGTATAAGCACAGTCCCCCTCCTCTTGTGCATAATGAAAATGTCCTATGCAGATGCATTTGATTAACACCCTTCACATTTCTCATGATTATGCAGCACTCTGTAAGCTGCAGTTAATTCCTGCCTATTATCCCAGTGCAAAGCTACCCTACTCCATCTCAAGCGCCTGGCAGCTGCAGAGAACAGCCTTGCCCTTCAGCAGAGACCC
>CABHPP010110041.1:9885-25251 GCA_902168425.1 Peromyscus attwateri | reverse complement strand
AAGAAGAAGAAGAAGAAGATTGATAGGTCACACAGGGTCATGATTTACTGCATTCCCAAACTATTAAGGCAAGTCTGTGGACAAAGCAATTATGAAAGCATTCTTCAATTCCTTCTACTTCAGATTTTCATTCTGGATGTTTGTCTCAGCTCCTGAAGTTGTATCAGCAGTTGCTGTTAAAAAGTTGTACTGTCTGTCTTAATCAGAGTACTTCACATTTCTCATGTGAGCTTAGTCCATCCTGTGAGACAAGCAGGTTAACGGTCAGGTCTCTATTTTTAATTTTTTTGTTTACTGGTTTTCCAAGATATGGTTTCTCTGTGTAGCCCTGGCTCTTCTGGAACTCTTTCTGTAGACCAGGCTAGCCTCAAACTCAGAGGTCTGCCTGCCTCTACTTCCCAAGTGCTAGAATTAAAGGCATGTGTCACCATACCTGGCATGGTCTCTATTTTAAAGGTAAGTAAACTATACCCTTGAGATACTGAGAGCTTGATTAACCTGATGTATGGGAAGACCTTAGAGACAGAAGTGAAATGCAGTTCTTGGGTGTTGTTATGTTTTAAGACAGAGTCTCACAATATAGACCAGGCTAACTCGGAGATCTGCTTGTCTTCTAAGAGCTTGGATTGATGGCATGCACCACCACACCCAGCTTTCATCATTTTAAAATAGTGCTTAATACTAGCAAAGCAGAAGCAGATAGATCTCTGTGAATTTGAGGTCAACCTGGTCTATATAGTGAGTTCCAGGTCATCCAGGGCTACGTAGTGGGGCGCTATCTCAGAAAAACTAAACAAGGTAACAACAATACAATGGTGTTTCCTAGCCAGATAACCCAGAAACCTACTAATACTCTGGAAATCCCTCTTTATCTTATTTTCCAAGTGACAGGAACACATTGACTTTTTATTTCCCTTTTGCAGAATATCTGATCAGAACATCATTCCCTCAGTAACTAGGTCTGTGTCAGTGCCGGATACTGGCTCTATCTGGGAGCTTCAGCCAGCAACCTCACAGCCCGCAGGTAAAAATTTAGCTTTTTTTATAGTACAACTTAAGGGATTCAGAATGTAATAGTTATCTATAGTTGATTTTTTTAATGTCATAGATATAGCGATCCATTATTATTGATTTTTAAGAAGCTCCATATGTTGTAGGTCCATGAAAGGCTCTGTAGGAAGTATTTAGTTGTAAATTATTTGAATTGTAGGAGTCAGGTCGTGTTTGTGTTGCTCTAACTAATGTAGGTTGTTTGGTTTTGCTTTGTGGTGTTGCAGCAGTTTCCAGACCCTTCTGTGCCAGGCCAGGGCTGGGCCACTTTTCCAAATCTCCAGCCCTGAAAAATATTTTGTTTTTGGTGTCTCTGCTGGAGTGTATGTGGGTTTGTGTGTGGAAATAAAACTAAGTAATAATGTTCTCTCTTTTGCAGTTAAAGATGAATAACACTAACCTTGCAGGTGTTGCCGAATTTTAGCCTGAGAAATACCCACTTTAAAGGAATGTCTTCTTGTTCTGTGATATTTTGTGTGTCAAATTAGAAAACTTGGGAGTTGGGATTTCTAAAATCTTGATGATTGGTGGATTCAGCTCATTTTTTGATACTGAGGTATAATACCCACAGAAGTGGGAAGTTTGACTAACACAATAGCGCTTATAGGAGAGAGCAATTGGCTACTAAATTCTTAGGACCCATGAACTTTGTCAGTTTTTTTTTTAAGAGTTGGTGAGCCATTAAAGTGACATTTCTAGAATTGACCCTACGGAGTATGGTGGTAGAGGGCCTAGTGTCTCCCTTCTGAAACCTTCCCAACGAAGAGATTAGAGCAAAACTTTGCTACTGCATATACAATATTCTTTTTAAATTATTATTTATTTATTTGTATGTGTGTGTTTGTGTATGGTGTGTGTCTGTGTATGTGGGCACAGGTGCCACAGTACACTCACAGAGGTGAGGACAACCTGTGCCTCTTGGTTCTCTACTGCTTTGTGAGCACTAGGGTCACACTCTTGTCATCAGGCCTGATGACAAGGGCCTTCTACCCACTGAGTCACCTTGCTAGCCCACATTATTCTTTTTTTTAGCATTCATTTATACTTAGGATTTTAAAATAGTCTTCAGTGTTTTGGAGCTTCTAAGTATCTCAAACAGTTCACATGCAATCAAGTCCTTTTAAATACTCCATTGGTTATACACACAGTATTTAATTTGCACAGATATATTGTAATAGATATGCAGAAAAATAATGTGTGGGGTTAGAAATTCAGTGGCAAAATACTTGTCTAGCATTTGCAACACTATTAAATCTCTAGTACTACAAAAAGGAAAATAGAGAATTAGTGTCAACAAATGTAACTAACAATAAAATAATTGATTCAGAAGCCTTTATTTTATTGTGTTTTATTTTTCATTGAGACAAGGTTTCATGGAGCCTTGATTTAATATGTGTCCAAGGCTGAGTTTGAACTTAGGATCCTCCTGAGAGCTCTACTTCCAGAATGCTGATATTATAGAAATGTATCACCATGTTTGGCTTGGAAACTCAATTTATATTTACTTCTACGTCTGGCCGTGTGCTTTGTTTGCCAGACGTAGAAGTAAATATAAGGGATTCCAAGTCAAGACCAAATGTAGTTTGTAAGACCTGCCCAGTCTCTCTAAAGAGATGTAACTTACATTACAACCGTAGGATGAACAGCTGAGTAACATTTAATACATATATAGTGTGTAGCCACCTGGTTCTCTGCTTGGTGTGCAGTAGGAGATTGTATGGCTACTGGAAATCTCTCCTCTGTGGAATTGGAATTACCAGGTTGTCACATTCTTGCCATATTCCTTTTGAAGTTTTAAAATTAGTTCATCTGTAAAGATGAGGGACATATCAGGTACTTGTATGGAGCATTACAAGGATGAAATTGGTTCCTCAGTAAATGTCTCATACTACCTTACCTTCGTGATGTGTCGAAGAGTATTGATGAGAATCTGCTGGCTTAGTTTCTTTTAAAGCAAAACAGCTAGGCACATGGTGGCACATACTTTTAATCTCAGCATTTAGGAGACTGAGGCAGGATGAACTCACATTCAAGGCTATTTTGGATTGTATAGCAAGACAACCCCACATACTACTCCCAAAGGCAGAACAATTTTCTGTGATGGAGCACATTTCAGGTTCAGGGAGCAGTTCTTCATTATGCCTGTGGTTATGTGACTGTGTAGGCTACACTCTTGGATCTTTCTCAGTGTTGTCTTTGTTTTACAGTTTGGGAAGGTGGTAGTGTATGGGATCTTCCCCTGGACACCACGACACCAGGCCCTTCCCTGGAACAGCTTCAGCAGCTAGAGAAAGCCAAAGCTGCAAAGGTCTGAAACTTATTCTTCACAACTGTGTACCTTCCAGCTGTAGGCTGCAAGGCTTTGTTTATGTCTTTCTTTTCCTATAGCTGCCTAGTTTCTTTTTAGTTTACCTCTACTTAGTTGAGATAAGTACATTTGTATTCTATCTTTTTTGTGCCCTTTTCTCCCCCCAAAAACTAAAGACCTCAATTAAAATTGGTTAGTATTAAGTTACTTAATAATGATCATGGTCATATGTGCATTTTACTTGCATTATTCATGTTATGCTTATTTGTCATGAATACTGTTAGAAAATATCTGCTGCATTGTTAGATTTTTGATCTGTGACTTGCATTCCTACATTGAATCTTTATAATTATTTCCTGGTATCCTGGGGCATGAATCTGAAATGTTCAGCATGATCATTAGATCCTAGAGGAACTAACAGTCCTGAATTTTGGTTTAGAACTTGCCAAAAGAGGATGTCTATACCAGAGCATGGTATGAGTCTAATGTTTCCTTGATTCTCGCACCCAAGGAGAATCACACTTAATGCATCTTATAGAGAGTGTGGAAAGGTCCATGGTGAGAGCTGTCTCCATAAATGAGTGAGGGCGTGTAGATCTTTACAGTTGTTGAGTTTAGTATCCCCTACTTCCTCATTGCTCTCTGCTAGGGACATGCAGGTAAGAATAAGGTCTTTTAAGTAGTTTATCAGTCCTTTCTCTGGTGAGTAGGGAGATAGAGACAAGTGGCAGTTACACTTACAGGGTGGTCAAGAGTATATGGGCTACTACCCAGCTTAGAGGGTGGGGACACTTGATAGTCAACAATTCCTAAGTTACTTTGCACTTCAAGATTAGTAGGAGTTTGGTTTTGTTTGTGACATGATCTCACTGTTGTAACCCTGGCTGTCTTCGAAGTTTCTCTGTAGACCAAATTGGCCTCAAACTTGAGATGGTCCTACTGCCTCTGCTTCCCAAATACTGGGATTACAGGCATGTGCCCCCATGCCTTAGCATGGGTTTTCAGATATAAAAATTAAATTGCATTTAGAGGAAATAGTCCTGGCTAGATAGATTTGAGAACATTTAGAAATCAGTAAACAGTAATTTCACTTGACTTGGAGCCAGGGTACAATCTGAGGAATAAGATGAGCAGGGCCATCGTGAGTTCCTTGCACATTTCATGATAGAATTTATTTTCGTCGCAAGGAATGCTGTCAGATAAGCCTGGCTCCCCCCAACCCCAAGCCCCTTTACTGATTAGGTTTGAGCCAAGGAATGCAGATAGAGACAGGATTTGGGGTGGGAGGGTTGGGTAAGACTTAGAATATAGGTGAGAAGAGAGAAGGCCTGAGTATAGTTGACAGTGGGTGAGATTAGTAACCCCTGCGTTCATTCCTAGCAGCCATTGAAACCTTATAGTCACACTGGTAGAGCCCATTCAGAAGTGTTCTGTAGAGACGAGGAAAGAAATACCATACATACACTTCAGGGCACTTCTGATGTTACTCGCATGTTGGCCACTTGGGTCCCACATCTTAGAGATGTGCTGTGAAGTCGTGTTGAGGGGAGAGGTGGCCAGAGTGGGAGGAGCATGCATGTAGTTTAGAAGAGCAGAAAAGTGATTACTGTGCCATGATGGATCTTAGAGTTCTTCCAGGGTTTTACCTCCCCATTGCAGCACAGCATGGCGCTGCTGAGTGAATGGCAGCACCTGCACCTCTCCCCCGAAATGACTGAATGCTTTGGGTACCCCTATGCTTGCGGTCAAATGAGTGGACATTCTCTTTCCTCATCCAGTTAGAGCAGGAGAGAAGAGAGGCAGAAATGAGGGCCAAAAGGGAAGAGGAGGAGCGGAAGAGGCAGGAAGAGCTCCGGAGACAGCAGGAGGAGATTCTCCGGAGGCAGCAGGAGGAGGAAAGGAAAAGACGGGAAGAGGAGGAGCTGGCTAGAAGGAAGCAGGTATGTCTCTGGGAGCTCTGCACACAGAAGAGAAGCTTTTGGTGATGTGTTCCCTTCCTTATCAAGAGGAATGGGGAGAGAAAGCTATAACAATAGGGTTAGAAAACTCACTCACCTTCAGAAAGAACTTGTTTTTTATCAGTGTCCACCAAAGGGCTAATCTTCAGGCTTTTAACTTTGAATAATTTACTCATAACCTAGTTAGATTTCAGACATTCTGGTCTTATTGGTAAAAACATGAAGTAATTTGGTGCACAGCATTACTGTTTTGTTTGTAAAGTCAAATGTGGTTTAAAAAAAAAAAACCCTTTGATAACATACATATAAAATTTTAAGTGTGCAGTCTTTCTGTTTTTACTGTTGTGATTCCTCACCGCCGTCCAGTTACAGGATAGCCTCATCTTCCCAAACTGAACAGTCTTAATCCATGAAGCAGTGATGCCCACTTCTTTTTCTCCTGCTGTCTGCATTATTCTGTCTGTCTCTGTGATTTCGACTACTCTGGGCACTTCATGTAGTCAAACAATATTTGTCTTTTGATGACTGACTTAAACTTATTTAAGTCATTGTTATAGCATGTGGTCAGAATTTCTTCCTCAAGGCTACATAAATTTCTGTTATGTGTAGATAGCACATTTTGCTTTACCTGCACACAGACGTTTGGAGGACTTCCATATGTATATTTTGGATGTATAAATAACGTTGCTATAAACACGAGTGTACAGATACCTGCACCATTACTTTCAACTTTGCATATGTCCTAGAAGTATATTTGCCACATTATACATGAATTCTCTTACAAAATTTTCATGTGCCCACTTGTAGTGCATAACGGTTTGAGTATCTTTTTGCCTTTCCCAACACTTTTTATTTCTGTTTGTTTGTTTGTTTGTTTTTTACAGTGATAGTTTTGGGAGGTATTATAGTATCTCATTAGGGTTTTGATTTACATTTCCCAAGTAATAGTGACATTGAGCATCTTTCTATGTGCTCAGTCATTCAGATAACTTTGGAAAAAAAAAATCTGTCTTTCACTAAAGACCTCTGCCCTCCAGTCCATTTTAATAAACCTTTTCAGCTGTCTGTTGGTGATTTCAAAAGCAGGGAAGAAAAACCCTCTATACATAGAACTGTGTAGTTATCCCTTGATATATCTTCAGCAGTTTGTGGGACCTCTTACAAACATGAAATGCACAGATGTTCGAGTCTCTCTGCTAACTGTGTACACAAGCTGGGTCAGCCCTCGGTGTCCCGTCTAGATGACTTACTCATCTGCACAGTGTAACTGCCGTGGCGAGTTGTGCTTCCCCACTAGGGATCAGTGACCCAGTACAGATTCAGTTTTTGTTTCTCAGATATTTTCAGTCTTTGATTGAACTACTAGTAGATAACAAAAAACCAGTCATGTAATTATGTAAGAAATACGTCATTTGTACTTAGTGTTTTATAACCTAACTTTTGACATTAATGAATTATGTCATCATTCCATGCCAAGTATTACTTATATGCACAAATCTACATCATCACACTTACTGGCTGTACAAAATTTTGCTTTCTGAATTTATAGTTTAGCTAGACAACTATTGTTGGATATGAGACTTACTCTCAAGGTTTTACTGTTTCTTAGGTTTTCAGAAAGTTTCTGTAAAGCCTTTATTTTTATCCAATAAGGTTTACTAGTTTTTCATGGTGTTTTTACTGTTTTCATTTTGAGGAATTTATTGTTCTTAACCTGCTTGGTCTGTTTTTCTGGTGGAGTTTTTTTTATAAACTCTAATGGAAGACTCCCCCTCAGGAACCCCAAAAATGCAGCTTTTAGTCACAAGTTTGTACTTATTTGCTCCAAGATGTTCTCTGTGAAGAACAGAAGGATCTATGATGAGATAAAAACAGATTTCTTAGATAAGAGCACTGGCTGATTTTCCAGAGGAACTGGGATTTGATTCCAAGCACCCACATGGTGGCTCATAACTCAAGTTGTATGGCAGTGGTTCTCAACCTTCCTGATGCTGTGACCTTTTAATATGGTTCCTCATGTTGTGACCACCAACCATAACATTTCATTGCTACTTCATAACTGTAATTTTGCTACTGTTATGAATCGTAATGTAAATCTCTGATATGCAGGATGTCTGATATGTGACTCCACCCCCAAGGGGTTGCAGCCCACAGGTTGAGAACTGCTGTTCCAGGGCATTCAATGTCCTGTTTTGCCCTTTGAGGCCATCAGACACACTTGTAGTGCACAGACAGATATACATCCAGGTAAAACACCCATACACATAAAAATAAATAAATCTTTTTTTAAAAAGAGGCTATGAATTTGAGAGGGAGTGAGACATGGGGTGAAGAGGGGGGTAATGTAAATATAATATACATATATGAAATTTTTAATGATTAAAAGAAAGCCAGGCAGTAGTGGCATAAGCCTTTAATCCCAGCACTTGGGAGGCAGAGGCAGACAGATCTCTGAGTTTGAGGCCAGCCTGGTCTACACAGAGAAGAAACCCTGTCTCGGGTCGGGGTGGAGGGTGGGTTAAAAAAGAAATGCATTTAATTCTGCAGTACTCAGTGTTCCCTACATGATTCTGTGTTGTTCTTATTGGTGGGATTTTTATCCTTCAGAAGATGTTCTGGGATGCATAACTTTTCTTACTTCATTAGGTTTTGGTGTTTTGGTAGATTTGGCTTCTTTATCCTTTATATTTTTAGTTGATTAAAAAATAAGGACTAAAAAGCATCAACAGAGAAAGAAACGCCTGCGTTCCAGTATCCTCTCTAGTATCAGTAGTGAACATGTGACTTGTATCCAAGCCAGGATAGACGACTGTTTTACAGTATACTAGTAGTATTTTAAATAGTTAGCTTTTTGTTCATTTTATTTCTTTTGGAGACAGAGTCTCACCATGTAGATCAGGCTGGCCTTAGAACTATAGCGATCCTACTGCCTCTATATCTGAGTGCTAGGATTCAAGGCCTGTACCACCATGTCCAGCTTTGTTTTTTTTAATCTGCCCCCCGGCCAAGACAGGGTTTCTCTGTGTAGCCCTGGCTGTCCTGGAACTTGTTCTGTAGACCAGGCTGGCCTCAGACTCAGAGATCTGCTTGCCTCTGCCTCCTGAGTGCTGGGATTAAAGGTGTGCGCCACGCTGCCTAGCTTGTTTTTTATCATAATATACCCACCTCTCAATTTACATGGTACTTTCCACTCCAGATCCTGTTCTGTACTTACAGAAACTTAGTAGCTCATCACCTACTCCTCTTTGAATTCTGGCAAGCCAGTGTCACACACACTCTGCCCACCCTGCTGTTTTCTTTAGGAGGAGGCTCTGCGACGCCAGCGGGAGCAAGAGATCGCGCTAAGGCGGCAGCGAGAAGAGGAGGAAAGGCAGCAGCAGGAAGAAGCGCTTAGAAGATTGGAGGAGAGGAGGAGAGAGGAGGAGGAAAGGCGGAAGCAGGAAGAACTGCTGCGCAAACAGGTGGCCAGACACTTCCTGTGCTGAGGGGTTTGAAGCTGGGAGTGAGTGTGTAATAGGACTGGAAGGCAGCTCCTCCAAGGGGGTCTCTCTCAGCGTTCTGACGGTTCCCAAGAGAAACCTAAGTACTCTGAGGCTTGTTACTTCCCTCTGTATTCTTTATCTCTTCAAATGAAAACTTGTTTTCTGAGGGAAACAGAAACCTGTCTTTCTAACTTTCTTCATCTCTGTGGTAAAAGCACAAAAGCTGTGGGATTTTTAAAATTTATTTTAAAATAAGCTGTGGGATTTATAGTGAGATGGGGGGGGGTCTCACTATGTAGCCCTCTCTGTCTTGGAACTCACTCTGTAGATTAGACTACCTCCAGTCTCACAGAGATCTGCCCACCTCTGCTTTCCAAGTGCTGAGGTTAAAGGTATGCACCACCATTAAAAAAATTAAATAAAATCCATAATAGGATGGATTTTAGACTTTCTCTGTACGCTTTTTTGGTGACATGCTTTAAAACACTTAGATTTCCCCCACTAATTTAACGTTTTAGCTCTCTTAGATATGTAATCTTTATATTCTGAAAACATATTGTTTGTTAAATACATGTTTTACATGTATGTTCCCTTAGACTCTGGCTTGCCTATTTCCTTTGTCCTTAGTAGTATCTTTTTTTAAAATTTTAGAATTTTGTAATTTTTTGAGAATTTCATATATGAGTATACTTTATTTACATTATTTCTACCCCTCCCTGTCTCCCTCCAACTTCTTCCTTTCCTCTATCCAGCCTTCTTGAATTCATGACCTCTTGTTCTACAGGTATTTATATATATAAATACACACACACACACACACACACACACACACACACACACACACACACACAAGCACCCTCATGAGTCCACCTGTTGCCCACAGATAAATTTGTTTAGGGCTGACCACTTAGAATTGGGAAGCCTGATAGGGGGCTTGTCCCTGCAGAAAAATGATTCTCCCTCCCTTGAGAGCCATTGACTGTATGTAGCTCTTCATATAGCGGTGAGACTGTGTGAAATTTTTATTTATGTTGGTATATTGACTGATGTGGTCTTTTCCAGTTTCATGCAATCAACCATACTATTGATGGGCACAGCATCAGTGCCAAATCTTCAAGACACTATCTTGCAGCAGCTCTCTTGATTCTTTGGTTCTCATGATTCTCCATGATGTTCCCTGAGCCTTAGTTGCAGGAGTTGTGTTGTGTAGCAGGGTCCCTTTGGGGGCGGGGGCCAAGTAGGCACAGAGTCAAACCACACAGACTCCTCCGGGAGAATGTCAAAACAACAAGCTCAATTTATTCAGGAAGAGGCAAGCCTTATATACCCTCCACCCCACCCTGGGGGGAGGTCTGATGAATATGCATCAGTTGGTGTGACATGGCTGCCTCTCATTGGTCCAGGTCATCTCCAGATCATGTTTCAGCTGCTGTTGCTAAGACCATCAGGCAGACCCAGGCTAGCTCTCAGAAAGTATCTTTTTTACTTGTTTGGGCCTCAAGCCTGTTAGGGATGAGTCATCCCACAGTGTTGTAGATATGTGATGTGAGGACAAGGACCATGTGTACCACCAAACAAATGTGGAGGTCAGAAGACAACTTCCTTAGGCATTGGTTTTCTCTTTCCATCATGGGTTCCAGGGATCAAGCTCAGGCTGTCAGCTTTGCGTGGCTGGTGCTTTTACCTGCTGAGCCGTCTTGGCTTCCTGGAGTTAGGTAATTTTAATCTTTTCCTTCTGTTCAGAGAACATAGCCTCTGAGTTCTCCACAGTGGTGTATCTTAGTGAACATCCCATGTATATTTGCAGACTGTCTGCTCCTCAGCAATTTCTGTGAGTGATATCAAGATGATTAATACATTCAGATATTTCCCTTATTTGTGTCTAGTTTTGTCACTTGCTAAGATTTTATTGTTCATTTCTCTCTTTAGTTTTTTTCCTTCTTGTGTTTCGAATTCTGTTACTGGTTGCATACAAATCTACTGTTGTTCTGTCCTAAGATCTTGTAAGTTTAGTGGGTAGGTTCAGTTCCCCTTAATGGAATGTTTGTGAGGACCACACTGGAACAGTGAGGGGAAAGGAGACACAGCATAAGCTACCCAGATAGCAAAGCAGCTCTGTTGGTTAGTGGGTTACAGATACTGAGCCAGATGCCCTCACCTTTTCTGCTGTCTTGATGAGCTTTTCAATATTTGCAAAATGTTCTTTTAGTCACGTTGTGTCTTACAGCCCATTAAGGTGATACTGTGCAACTACTCTTAACCTTTTGTATTTGCAGGGTGTGTGTGTGTGTGTGTGTGTGTGTGTGTGTGTGTGTGTGTGTGTGTTGGCGGCAGGGGTTGGGGGGTTGGGGGGTGGTTCTTCTTTGAATATCTGGTGGTTTTTTTTTTTTCCAAATCAGATTGGTGTATTTACTTGTGCATCTGTGTAGTGTGCTTGTGTGTGGGAACACACACCTGTGCTGTATGCAAAGGCCAGAAGAGGGTCCTGGGTACCCTCCTTTATCACTTTCTGCCTATTCCTTTGGGGCAAGACCACGAACCTGGGGCTTACATTCTCTTGACTACATTGGAAGCCAACAAGATCTAGTAATTCCTGTCTCAGGCCCCTTCTGAGCTGGGTTACAGGCATGCTGGGACATCTGGCTTTTTACATGGATGTTGGCATCTAAACTTCTTATGACTGAGTAGTAGGTTCTCTTAACAGCTGAGCCATCTTTCTAGCCCCTTAGTGATTAAAAAAAAAAAAAGTATGTGTGCATTTGGGCAGGTGTGTATGCGTATGTGCGTGTGCACGCACGCTCAGAGGTTCTCCTCTATCATTTTCTGCCCATTCCTTTGAAGCAGGGTCTCACTGAATCTGGAGCTAGGCTGGCAGCCAATAAGCTTCAGCTGTTCTGTCTGCTATCTACATCACTGGTGTTAGAGGCACCATACCCAACTTTGTATGTGGGTGCTAGAGATTTGAACCCAGGTCCTTATGCTTAAGTGGCACATGTCCTTACCCACTGAACCACCTCACCTAGCTCTTGTGGGTTTTTGAGAAAACATATAATGAACGTCGTGATTAAAAAGCTTATGACTTCTTGCTGTCTTGGAAAGCTTCGTTTTGGTAGGCATTTGCCTTGCTGAAGGCAGTCTTCGAAGCTGTCTTCCTTAGCACTGGCCTGTCGTCGAACAATTGGACACTGCTCAGTTCCTCCAGCTGCTCCATTTTTGTTCAGTCCTTAGCACAGCCTCAGCTTTGAGGACTCATCTCTTATGTGGTTCCTTCCATCATCCCTCTTTGCAGATCTGCCTTCTAAATGTACAGCTGTAAGACGAATTGCCAAACGGTCCTGTTAATAAAAAACCCAGAGCCAGATATTGGGGTGAAAATTGGGAGATCAGAGAAGCAGAAAGAAGCCAGCCATGTTCTTACCGCTAGGAAATCCTCAGCCAAAGAGAGAGCTACTTCCTGTATACTCAATGCCTTTCTGTCCCTGCCATCTCACTTCCTCTCTCCGCCCAGCTACATCACTTCCTCTTTCTGCACAGACCTCCAGACCTCTATGGTTATCTAGTGCTGGGAATTAAAGGTGTGTGCCACCACGCCTGGCTCTGTTCCCAGGGTGGCCTTGAACTCAGAGATCCAGATGAATCTCTGCCTCCCAAATGCTAGGATTAAAAGTGTGAGCTACCATTGCCTGACTTCTACCTTTAATATAGTGGCTGGCTTTTCCTCAGATCTCCAGATAAGCTTATTGGGGTGCACAAATAAAATATCACCACATACAACTACCCCCTTTGTCCCAGAAATCACACTTTTACTGTCTCTCGTACTTAGACTCTGTGAAATCAGGTAGTACCTTCAGGAGAAAAGTTGCAAATTTGCAGATACTTTGGGTCTTTCTTTGTTTTGTAGTGCTGGGGATTAAGTCCTGGCGTACTAGGAAGTGCTTTCCTACTGAGCTAAGTCTCTGACCACTGATAGACTCTTGTTTCACTTCGGTGTTCTGTTAGTTACTATTATTATTATTATTATTATTATTATTATTGTTTTTTTTTTTTTAAAGATTTATTTATTATGTATACAGTGTTCTGCCTACATGCCAGAAGAGGCCACCAGATCTCATTACAGATGGTTGTGAGCCACCATGTGGTTGCTGGGAATTGAACTCAGGACCTCTGGAAGAACAGCCAGTTCTCTTAACCGCTGAGCCATCTCTCCAGCCTTATTATTGTTATATTATTAGTTGGTTCTTTCATTTGTTTTTTGATGCCTTAAATTTGTTCATTGCTTTTAAGTTACAGACTTTGGGGCAGTCATGGTATTCTACCACTGGGGGAAACCAGCGCCCCCCCCCCTGCCCCTCCCCCACCCCCCCAAGCATTCCATTCTAGTATTTAAGATTTTATTTTTAGAATAGTTCTAGATTTTCAGATAAGTTGGGAAAGTAGAAAGTACCCATATATATCCTGCATATAGTTTCCTCTGTTATTAATATTTTACATTAGTATGGTACACTAGTTACAATTATAAGGCCATTTAATTATAAAAACTCCATTGTTTATTCAGATTGCCTAAGAGTTTTCTAAACATCCTTTTCTGCTACAGGATTACATTCTTACTAGTCACATTACATTTAGCTGTCATGCTTCCTTATGTCCTTGGCTATGACAGTTTCTCATACTTAAATTTTTGAAAGATGTTTTAAATTGAAACAGAATTATCACTTTTCCTCCTTCCAGCCCCTCCCAGGTACCCTCCTTTGAACCTTTCCATGCCCCCCCCCCACATACACAGAAGTATATATGTACATGAATGCACAAATATGTATGTATGTGTGTATAATACAGCTTGCTGAGTCTTGTATTGTTGTTTGTATATATATGGTTTCAAAGCTGACCACTTTGATTGGACAGGCAGTAAGAAGGCTCATCCCTGGGAGAGGCTAATTCTCCTCCTTCTAGCAATTGTTAGTTGCCTGTAGTTCTTTGTCTATGGTGGGACCACTTAAAATTTCCCCCCTTCCATATTAATATGTCCCTTGATATTACCATTATTCCTGTCTTGTTTTCGTAGCCATTTCTAGGAGAGACTGTTTGACAGCACACTTCCTGGGGTTCTGCTCTCACAGTCTTGTAGCCCCATCTTCTTAGATGTTGACTGTGCTTCAGATGAGAGAGCTGTACTGCAGATGTGTCCATTGGACCTGGCCTTCCCATGGTCTGTTGATCTCTGCATTGTGTCCAGGTGTGGTTTCCTGGGATGGACGCCATTTTCTGTAAGGAGAGGTCTCTTTGATGAGGAATACTAGCTACCCTTGTCTGTGGCTATAAGGAGAAGATTTAAAATTTGTAGTAAGAAATTACGCTGGTCTAGCAAAGTGGTTATAGTAGGTTCTTTTCTAAGATCCATGACCTCACTAGCCCCTGGAATTGGACTGGTTTTCCAGTACCAGACATGATTTCCCCCTGTTAAGTAAGCTGGTTAACCCTGCCAGTTCTAATGCAGTATAAAACCTTTTTTTCCCCTTCCTTTTGTGAGGTTTTGAGGCAAGGTGTCTGTCACTGTGTAGTCTAGTCTGGCCTGGAACTTGAGATCTATTTGACTCAGCCTCCCAAGTGCTTGGATTACAGGTGTGTGCTACCATACCCAGCAAATATTAATACAAGAATTTAGGAAATGGTTCAATCTTCAGCAGCTCACAGAATCTGTGGGTGATGAAGTAAATGACAGAGTTAGTATACTTTAAAGTACAAACACTGAAACACCTTATAGTGGCTCAAACAATATATGTCATGCTTACCTCACATGCCAAGAAGATCTGACTGTAATATCTTTAGCCTTAACTCCGTGATGCTGTCGGGATTCCCATCATCTGTATACCCTTCTATACTAGCTCTTGGAGGGTTGATTGCTGCTTTTGGATTCTTTACCTCAGGGTGTGACTCTTGTATAAACTTGTCCAATGAAGGAGTGACTTTTCTCTATTATTTTTTGTTTGTTTGTTTAGAAAGGGTGTCTTTCAGGCAGGAGAGATTGTTCAGTGGTTAAGAGCACTGACTGCTCTTCCAGAGGTCCTGAATTCAATTCCAAGCACCCACATGGTGGCTCACAACCATCTGTAATGAGATCTGGTGCCCTCTTCTGGCCTGCAAGGACACCTGCAGGCAGAATACTGTATACATAATAAATAAATAACTTTTTTTTTTTTAAAAAAGAAACTGTAGAAAGGGTGTCTTTCATAGAATTCTCCAAGTAGATGTCTCCTAGTCCTAAATAAATCATGACTGTTCCTAATTACATTTGGAAGCTTTAAAACAAAATTTTTAAGTCTCTTGAAATGGCATGCAGTATTTGCAAGAAAGATGGCTGAAAGGAATGGTTGCTTGTTAGGTTGAAACAGGTTTTATTTGTAGCAGATTTAGGAACATGTCCTTCTTGCTGGGGAGGGGAGTGGTTAATATGAATGAGGAGGAGTCTTTGAAAGAAAGGATAGAAAGGAAATCTAGCTCTCGGAGGTTCACAGCCAGCCTCAGCTTAGGACAGAGTGTTATTGGACAAGATAGAGCATTGCTGGTGTGG
>CABHPP010110038.1:50386-65262 GCA_902168425.1 Peromyscus attwateri | reverse complement strand
GTGTGTATGTGTGTGTGTATGTGTGTGTATGTGTGTGTGTATGTGTGTGTATGTGTGTGTGTGTATGTGTGTGTGTGTATGTGTGTGTGTGTATGTGTGTGTATGTGTGTATGTGTGTGTGTGTGTGTGTGTGTGTGTGTGTATGTGTGTGTGTGTGTGTGTGTGTGCACTGTACATGCGGGTGGGGTGAGGCCCAGGTGTCCTGGGAATCCACAAGGCGACCCATACCAGGACAGTTATGTTTAGCAGCCAGTAACTTTGGTGACTTACCTCTAATTTAGACATTTCCTAAGCTCCCCCTGTATATCTAGATTGAAGGAATCATACAAGTGAGACCTTTGACCTCATGAAACGTGCGTTCTCTCAAGGGAGTCAGAGGTGAGGTTAGCAAATAAAAGGAAGGGCAGGAGTTGGGCAAGATGGCTCAGTGGTTGAAAGCACCTGCTGCTTTTCTGGAGGACCTGGGTTTGGTTTCTGGCACCGACATCAGGTGGCTCACACCATGTGTAAGGCCAGTTCTGGGGGATCCAGTGCTCTCTTCCGGCCTCCCTGGGTACTGCACACATGCAGTGCTTATACCTACACCCAGGCCCACACACAGATAAATAAACATGGTGCTTATACCTACACCCAGGCCCACACACACATTCAAATATGTATGATGCTTATACATAGCCTCGGGCACACGTAACGAACAAATAAATAAGTAAATGAATAAAAGGGGAAAGGTTGGCTAGCAGCAAGAACCCGGAGGAGGAAGTGGTGGTGATGGGGGCAGTGTGGGGATTCTTCAGCTGGAGAGCCAGTCTTGGGAGATCTTGGAAAGAATGTTCTAGATGGAGAATTGCAAGGACAAAGGTGGCGCTTGTTGGAGGATAAAAGAAATCCAGGGGCTAGCTCCTAGAGTGTGCAGGGAGCTTGGAGAGTGATGAGCTCCATTGGGCCAGCGTTTCAGCAGCATCTTCTAACTCTACCCTGGACCTGCTGGGACAGAATTTTAGTTTAATTTAATTTCCAGTACAAGTGATTGAAGCCAGGGCAGACACTCTGCTACTGAGCTACATCCCCAGAATGTCTCTTTAATTTTTCTGAGACAGGGTCTTGCTGTTCAGCTCAGGTTGCCCTGATCTTGCAACTCTTCTGCCTCAGCTTGCCGAGCGCTAGGATCACAGAAACGCACACCATGCCCGGCCTGCTTGTTTGTAAGATCTCCTGTGCTCTCTGGGGAGGTCTCCAGAGGGCCTCCCGTCACAGAGGAGGAAGAGGCTAACTCACAGAGAGGCCAAGGACTTCTGCATTTCCCAAGGCCATAGTCTGCAGTTCGCCTTCCGGGAGGCCCTGGGCAGGGGTGGTTGTACAGGTGCACCCCAAGGAGATGAGGAGAATGAGTGGTCTCTGCAAAGCAACTCCGGGCAGTGACTGCCTCAGAATGTCCCTGTCCTGGACGCAAAGGATGAATGAGCTCACGGCCCAGTCACCTCTGTGGAAGCAGGGTGATGGCTGCCTGGCCTGTGCCTTCTGTAGGGGATGGCTCAGCAGTCACCCTCAGCATGATTGGGAGGAAAATGGCAGGCAGGCAGGCATCTGAGGGACAGTGAGGGAACGGACTTCCAAGATGGAAGCGTGCCTCTTAGCCTTCCCCCCGCACCCACTTTTCAACTCTTCAGGTAACACACAGTTGTGGGGTGGGGATGTGGCAGGAGTTTTACTTCCTGCTCATCCCCTATCTGTTCATTCCTGAGAGTGACCCTGGGGGCTGAGTGAAGAAACAATGGCCACTCTCTGGGTATACACACCAGCAGTCCAGAAATGTTGAGGTGCACCAAGGCCCTTCACTGGATCTTCAGGAGTACTTTCAGGAAGGACACAGAAGCAGCCCTAAACTCCAAGACTTCCTGGACCTCACTAGCTGTTGGAGGGTTAGGAGGGTTTGGTGGCCGCACACAGGTCCTAGCATGGGGGATGATCTCACGTCTGGTGTGGTGGTCGGGATCGTGTGTGTGAGGTGTGGGCACAGTGTGCAGTGCCTCTCTGCCTCAAGTTTCTCACGGACAGAATGAGGTGGCTGATGGCTACTTGTTCAGTGCGTTCTGTGGCGAGAGTAAATTCATGACGGCAGGAGGCCCCTAGACATGTGAGGCGTCTTGCCTTGCTCACCTGTGTTCAGAGAGAAAGGGAGGGAGTGCTGTGAGTCTGGCCAGGTCAGGAGGTCTCGGGTGGTCTTCTCGGTGCCAGTTGGGGTGGGGTGGGGGTTGGAGCTGAGTCCAGCCGACTGTAGTGAGGAGACAGTGTGGGGTAGGCAAGGATTAGACAGCAGTTTGGCCTTGGAAGACAAACAGGACTTTCTTTGTCCAAGAAGATGCCAAGCTGGGCATGGTGGCCTAGTCCCTGCTGTTTGGGAAGCTGAGGCTAGAGGAGCTTCTGGTTTTTCCAGATAGGGTTTCTTCTCTGGGTAGCCCTGGCCGTCCTGGAAACCAGAGAACCTCTTGAGCCCAGGAGTTCAAAGGCCAGTCAGGGCAGTACAGCCAGACCCAGCTCAAAAACCAAAATCAGAAGCTGGTTTGTCACTCTTAGTGCTTAGGAGAACCGTGTGTTCTGTCTCCAGCACCGTATAGCCCGGATGTGGTGGTGTGTGCCAGTCATTTCTTCACTCAGGAGGTGTAGGTGAGGATCAGATGTTCCAGGTCATCCTTGACTACATAGCGAGTGTAAGCCAGCCCAGCTGCCAGCAGCAGGAGAAGGGAATGGAATCCCACCTCAGAAACCCAACCCAACCCAAACTACACCAGACTAAAAGCCTCAGCCACGGCCCTTTCTCCTTTATTGTCCCCTACCTACACATACTGGTGACAGTCCCTTTTGCCCACAGGATGTTCTGAGCCCCTGGGCTTGAAGAATAACTCGATTCCTGACAGCCAGATAACAGCCTCCAGCAGCTACAAGACTTGGAACCTGCGTGCCTTTGGCTGGTACCCCCACTTGGGGCGGCTGGACATGCAGGGCAAGATCAATGCCTGGACTGCCCAGAGCAACAGTAACAAGGAGTGGCTGCAGGTGGGAGAGGGTGGGGCTTGTGACCTCTGCCCGCCCCACCCACCTTCCTTCCCTCTGCAAGGGGTTTCCCGGGAAGCCTAGACTGTCTTTGCTTTTTCTCTTCTTTCCTCCCATGCTTCTCCTTTTCTTTCATCCTGCTTCCACCAAGGCCCCCAAGTGGAGAAGGGGTGTGAATGTGCACGCACGCACCACGC
Source organism: Peromyscus attwateri (assembly GCA_902168425.1). Lineage (NCBI taxonomy): Eukaryota > Metazoa > Chordata > Mammalia > Rodentia > Cricetidae > Peromyscus > Peromyscus attwateri. The sequence continues at coordinate 62,014 of CABHPP010110038.1, read as the reverse complement.
ACACTCGCAGGAGTAGCGCCGCCCCTATCGGCTGCCACACGGTTGGCAAAGCTTACCTGTGGACAGCAGGGCAGGATGGCAGAGGGCACTCTAGGACCTCACTCATCACTTGAGCAAAGCACAGGTGTCCTCCCACTCGGTGTAGCTGGGAAATCTCAGAGGGGGTGGAAAAAACAGAGGTAAGGGTTGCAGATGGAGAAACTGAGTCCTCGCAGATTGCGTGGGGCTCACCTGCTGGTCGGGGGTGAACTGGGCTTGTAGCCTGGGTCTGGCGACAGCCTGTCCAGGGGTCAGTTCCTAGGATGGTGGGGGCCAGGGACAAACACTTGCCTGTGGGTCCGGGTGCTCAGTCAGGCTTGGTTTCATTAGGAACCACCTGCTCTTGGGCTCTCTCTCAGTACCACAGAAGGTTCCAGGCTGCCTGGCAGGTTTCAGAGGCAGTTGCCACCCCTGTAGGCTGTGGCCTCTCAGCCTGTTCATCATACCCCAGTATACCCATAAGGCATGAGCTGGCAGAGTTGGCCTGGACCTTTGAAATATACTTCACTGAGTTATATTGGAGTTAAACTGGAGTGCTGGAGTTCGGTGTGTCAAAGTGTATTATTTATGCACTTTTATATATTTTTTTTACATTACATTTTTTGTGGTAGATAGAACCCAGGGCTTGGGTGTGAGAGACCAGTGTTCTGCCACTGAACTATAGCCTCTGTTTTGATATTTTGAGACAGGGTGTTGCTATGTAGCCCAGACTGGCCTTCAGCTCCATCCTCTGTCTTCCAAGTGCTGGGGTGACAGGCGGGTACCACCATACATGGCTTTATGTTCATTTATGGGTGAGTGTCTTAGTTAGGGTTGCTGTTGCTGTGATGAAACACCATGACCAAAAAAGCAAATTGGGGAGGAAAGGGTTTATTTGGCTTACACTTCCACATTGCTGTTCATCACTGAAGGAAGTCAGGACAGGAACTCAAAACAGGGCAGAAACCTGGAGGCAGGAGCTGATGCAGTGACCATGGAGGGGTGCTGCTTATTGGCTTGCTCAGTCTGCTTTCTTATAGAACTCAGGACCACTGGCCCAGGGCTGGGCACCACATACAATGGGCTGGGCCCTCCCCCATCAATCACTAATTAAGAAAATGCAGCAGGGTTTTATGGAGGCATTTTCTCAATTGAGGTTCCCTACTTAAGACTAGCCAGCACAATGAGGAAATAGGCTAACAGGTCATGCCCTAGTGCATCTGCCTTTACACCTTCCAGAAGACGCTCCAAGCTAGAACAATGTTCTTCTGTAGGTTGACCTGGGCACTCAGAAGGAAGTGACCGGAATCATCACCCAGGGGGCCCGTGACTTTGGCCACATCCAGTATGTGGCATCCTACAAGGTGGCCTACAGTAATGACGGTGTGCAGTGGACCGTGTATGAGGAACAAGGGACCAGCAAGGTGGGTGTCCTGTCTGGATGCAATTCCTGGGGAACTGTGGGGTTCTGAGGGGTGGGGAGGGGCCCGACTGTGGGGTGCTCCTGACATGCCGATGGTTTTCAGGTCTTCCATGGCAACTCGGACAACAACTCGCACAAGAAGAACATTTTTGAGACCCCCTTCAGGGCCCGCTATGTGCGTGTCCTTCCTGTGTCCTGGCATAACCGCATCACTCTGCGCCTGGAGCTGCTAGGCTGCTAGTGCTCGGTCCTTCCAGCCTGAGCTCGGTCCTTCCAGCCCGAACGACTGACCGGAAGGGCCAGAGGCTGAGTCCTCCCAACCCTGCCTCCTGGGCCCTGCTGCCTTCCGTGGCTGACTGCCTTCTTCTCAGCCCTTCCTCCTGATTGTACTGGCTGGGACCGGAAGCAGGAAGGGAGACGGGTGTCAGACTCGCCCTTCACACTTGTCCTCCCTCACCCTGCAGCCTCCACAGGCCTCCCGCTAGCCCCTTTTCTCAGGCATTCTGGGGGAGTTGGATAGGTCTGAGATGAATAGGGGAAGAAGAGTAAAGTCCGGGTGTGTGAATTGTATCTCTACCAACTGCCCCAAGCCCTAAACTCCCCGCCAGGGGTTGACTCAAGACTAAAGGGACCTCTGGTTCCCCGCCCCTCTCTGCACACCACACATTCCCCCGTGTTCCATTCCAGGCCTCCAGGAAGAGGAGGCCCATGCCTGCTTGCTGCCCCTCGGGTCGCCAGCTGCTGAGACCCCTCCTGACCCTTGCTCTGGAGCCTCAGATGACAAGGGGACTGGGGGACGGGACACAAGTGGGCTCTGGCTGGTTGGCTAGCTGGCTGTGGGGCCTCTGCTGGCTTGCTACTCAAGCTAATAGGCAGATTCCAAAATACATTTGTGTTCGCCACTGGAACTTCTGAGCTTCCTCATTGCCCTGTCCAAGCCAGACTGCCTGGTACTGTTCTCCGTCCCCATTCCTAACCCTGCCCTCCAGTGCCCAGTACTCCTGTGCCACTTGCCAGACTGCAAATAGCTTAAGAGGAGTGGGAGACGGGTGGAGTTAGGAGCCGCCTGACTCACATCTTCCCCTGTCTCTCCCTCCATACTGCTCTGGGTCTGGCCAGCAGCTGCCACCTGGTGAAGGGCCAGGGAGGGCCTGGCAGAGAGGTGGCTCCTGTGAATGCCCCTGCTCCCTTCCCACACTAAGAAGGCAGGCCAGGCCTGGCTACTGGTTTCTCCTTTCACAGTTTCCATTTTCTTTGTAATGCTGGTGCTGGCCTGGAGAAGTTTTTTTAAAAATCCAATGAACTTGGCTTTCAGAGAAAGAGGGCCCTGGTGGGCTGGGCAGGGAGCAGTGTGGAAGCGGTAAGGCTCTCGCCAACTAGGGATTGTGGTCAAGAGCATGCCATTTCCCAGAGGCCACTGGTGGGAGGAAAGGGGGCTCTGCTCTGCACGGGGCTCTGAGAAGTGGCCAGCAGGAGCTGTGCTGGCCTGTGGCCTGCTCATCTGGGGAGGGGTGGCTAGCTGGCTGGGAAAAGGCGGAATGAAATCACCCTGGTTCTCAAGCTCTGCGTCCCAGTCAAGCTTCAGGAGCCACACACGGGCTCCCCAGGGAGCAGGAGGGCAGCTACTGACAAATAAGTGTCTGAAAGCACTTCAGGGACTCACCCGGAAGTGCTTCTTCTGGAGAGCTGCCCACTGTTGCCAGGGCCTCTTGTGGGTAGGACAGAGTAAGAGACTCAGTGGTGTCCTCCCCATGAAAGAGGGACAGGAGATTGCTCCACCCTGAGGGCATCTGAGCCTGCCCCTGCTGCTTGAGCGTTTCACTGGAGTTGGGATTGGATTCAGAATCGAGTCCTTCTGGGGTTTATTGGCCTCAGTCTTCCCTCCTCAGGGCACCACCCCAGGTCCCTGCTCTTGCCTTCCTGGGGACCAGCAGGCGATGGGAGAAGCATCCTTTCTGACACTGCCTGGGATGGATTTGTCTCCTGGGAACTCACTACACAGCAGAGGAAATGTCAGACCACACAGCCATTTCTGTGGGCCATTCCTTTTGGCTGGGCTGCTGGCTGGCTGGGAGTGGGGGGTGGGGGGGTGGATGGGTGGATGGTAGCACAAGCCCCCCACCTGGTGTGGAGACTAGTATGGCCCAGGCTTGTTTCTTGGTCACTTTCCTAGCTTTGTAGCCTTGCATGTGTTGACCGCAGCCTTGAGGAAGTCTGCTTTCTGGGACCCTAGCCTAGAGTCCCTTACATGGAGTTTGGCTTTCTTTGCCTTTCCTGTCTGCACTCTATAGACAACCGGACCTGATATTCTCTCTGCCCACTGAACCACCCTATCACATGCTCTGACAATAGACCCTTCCAGATGACCATGAATCTGCTCCCACCAGAGACTGTCAGCACCTACCCTGCCTCTGCCAGGGGTCTAGGCTCCTTTCTTTCCCTAGTTACAATGTGGTAGAGTGACCAGGCGCTTAAAGCCTGGAGGCAGACGAACATGGTTCATATCCTGGCCCTGAGTGACACTGGGCCTCTGGGCCTCTACAAAACGGAAATAAGAAGACTGAGTCTGTGACATGGCTGGGACAAGACTACACAGAGCACGGATGCCAAGCCTGGCCCATCCACAGCCTCAGAGGCTTGAGGGAGATTCCTCATTGCTACTTGTATCCCATTTATTTCCTATCAGTCCATCCAGGGGTCAGCTCCATCCCTCACCTGCAGGGGAACCTTCACAGCTCCTCTTTGCCTCTATGCCTGGTATTTATTTTAGAGGGAACTTAGTCCACAGAAGCTATGTGTTGGTTTGTCTCTGGGTGGGACGGACTTGCACGCATGCATCATGCACACATGCACACACACACACGCACGCACACAGGGAGGAGGGGGTCAGGGCTATCTAGAGGTGTGTTTAGGAAAGCCTGGGCTCCTGACCCTGTGGCCCTTCTCTTAGCCCCGGCTGAAGGACCTTCTTAGGTTTCTCTGTTGAGGAAACAACCAGGCCTTTTGGACAGGAAGGAAAACACCCTGTCCAAACAGAAGCATCCTGAGGAATCGGCTGCCTGTGGGACAGATGTCAGGAGCCCTGCAAGAGGAGTACCCCATCCTATCCTTGCTCACCCCCAACCCAGGACCTCCTAGGGGCAGGTCTATGTGTGTGGCTAGCCCTCTCTGTGTGCCCGACCTCCAGCAGAAGGTTGCCACCCCCTCGGCTCTCTACAGGAAGCAGGCACACATTAAGTACTCCTCCTAACCATGTGGGGCAGTCATAGCCCACCCGCAGAGTGCAAAAGGAGGTTTTTTTTTTTTAGAAGCCTGGACGTTTTAATGGGACCTCCCACTTCTACAAACGCTTCTCTGCCACTTCCCTTTGAACTCCTCCCCCTACATCTGAGTCTCCAGTCACAACTCCCGTCAGCCTGCAGCTCCAGGTTTGGGGTCTGCACTCCAGCTCTAACAATTGCTACTCCCTGGGGGCCAGGCCTTGGGGAGGGAAAGGGACTGTGTACCTTTAAGGGGTTGGTCCGCCGGGAGCGCGAGGTTTGTTGGAAGCAGCTTCTTTTCGGGCCATTCAAGATCCCAGACTCTTCTGCTACTTCAGACCTGGACAGCCCGTGTCTTCAGCGTGTCGCAGTGGTCTCAAGCGTTTGAGTCGTCGAAGAGCCTGCTGGGGACGGTACACGTGGCTCGGGCTGACTGCGTTCCAGGGCTCTGTGCATGCAAGTTTCTCCCATCTCACCTAGGGAACCCCGCGGTTGCCGGGAAGGCTGGGACTAGGGAGACAGGGAACAGGAGGGCAAGGGAACTGGAGACTGAGGGGCTCGTTTGTCATGTGATCAGCCGTACAGGCTGACTTGAGTGCGACCCTTTTGGGAGCTACCAAGAGGTAAAACCGCAGCGAGCCCCGGGGATACTGTTCCAGCCATAAGTGGGCTGCAGCGGGAGCTACCAGAGACCCTGGCGGGAGGAGGGAATGGGAACTGGGAGCAACCTGCATGGGGATGGACTGAGGATGCGTGCCTTTAGTCCACTCTGAACACGTGGAGACAAACGCAGGCTTGTCTTGGCGAGCACCTGGAGCGCCTGCCCTAGGGACCGGAGTGCACCGGGGCAAACCCTGGGTGCGAGCTGGCCTCTCCCAGGGAGGAGACCAGGAAGGAGAGGCGCAGGCGCTTGGACCCAGCCCTACCCCCCCAGCTCGTTGGGTAGTCACGGGCTGCCTGCGATCCTGTTTGGTATAGGGCCTCCTGCGCTGACCCAGGGAACGCCTCTGTCCTGTGAGAGAGAGATGACTGCCCGAGGCACCCCGCCTTCCCTCCAGCGCCTAGCACCGAGAGGCATGGAAATGCGGGTGGAAAACGCCCCTCTATTGCCTCGGCCAGAACCTGGCGGGTGATGGCAGCAGAATTTCAAAGGCTTGAAAAAGTCTGATTGTAACCGGGACATTGATGCCAGATTTCTTCCTGAACTAGCCTGGCGCATCTGGGAGGGGCAATCCTGCCCTCTGCTGGTGTCTAGGGGGCTAATACTTATCAATGGCTCAGTTGCCGCGTGACAATGGTAGAGGTGGTGGACTCGGTTAATTCTATTCTCCTTGGACCCTTCTCGGCCAGGTCATCGGTGCTCGGGAAAGGCAGGGGACTGGTGATCAAGGGCTCGAGTTTCCTCTAAATCTCAGATGTTAGCCGGAGATAAATAAAGTCTTGGGTGGTTTATTCTTCCTCAACTGTGAAGAGAAGCCCAGGGTGGCTGTTTTTCTCCTGGTTGTTGAGAGAGGAGAAAGATTGCCCGCTGCTGCTAACAGCAGTCACAGCTGCTGACGTTTGTTTGCGGGTTTATCTCCATCAGACAGTGCTCTGGCAGTGTGGACCCTTTTATGAACGAAGAGATGGAGGGCCGGGCATTTGTTCAGGGACAGACTGGTTGGAAATGGAGAGTCAGAAGAGAAGAATCCAAGCAGCCAGTCTCGGTGGTGCTGCCGTCTAAGGGGCTGATGGCTGTGGTAGGATGGCTAGAACCGAGGTGCTGTTGATAGAGGGGCTTAGCCCAGGCTTCTGCTCTGTGGTTAACCTTAGCATTTGGGGGCCACCCTTGTCTTCAGCCTCCAAGTTTCAGTCTGCTCAGAAGGTGGAGGGCTTGTGTTCCAAGAGGCCAGATGACTTGCCCCAGGGTCACCCAGAAGGTGGCAGAGCCTGGGCTCAAAGCCAGCAAGTCTAACTTGAATCTTTGGGTTTTATGAATTCTCCCCTGTCGCGTGGTTGTTGGACACGGGGCGTATCTTCTCTTGCTAACTTTTGTTTGTCCCGTGGCCCCCCGGGTGGAAGGCTACACACCTGCAGGGCTGACATCACACCCTCCACTTGCATGGTGCTAATAAAGTCTGACTTAAAGGGAGTTGGGTGCTCAGGGCAGTTGAGGTCAGAGGGGCCGGGGAGAGGCTGGTTTTGTGTTTGATGTACAAGGGTTTTGATGATGCACACTTGATTGGAGGTCCGAAGTCTCCCAGAGCCACCCTTTGAAGACTGTAAATCAGATTCATGCCATGCCTTTTCTGATGATTCTTCATGCCTTCCTTCTTAAAAAGTCCAAGGGACTGCGTGACAGGGCCCCTGGTCACCACATGGACATTGCTTCCTGATGCCCCTGGGGCTCCAGCCCCTTTGGCCTCCGAACTCTTTCTGCTGTTAGCTCTCTCTGCAATGCTCTTCTCCCAGGAGTCTCAAGGCTCCCGTCTTCTCAAAAGTCTTCCTGACCTAGGATCAAGGAACACCCAGGGCTCAGGTTGTGGCTCAGTTGGTAGAGAGCTTGCCCAGCATTCAAGAACTCCCTGGGTTTCATCCCAAGCACCCCATAAACTGGGCATAGTGGCCCAGACCTGTAGTCCCAGCACTTGGGAGGTGGAGGTAGGAGGATCAGAAGTTCAACATCACCCTCAGTAACATGAAGAGTTCAAAGCCACCCTGTGCTACATGAGACCCTCCTTTGAATGTAAATGGAGAAGTAAGCACCCATCTCCCTGTTCCATCTCCTCCTATCATTTACCATCACGTCTGTGCCTACCATCACCTTTGTTAGACGGTGAAGCCCAGGAGTACTCTGCTTTGAATTCCTGTTGCCTAGAACTCTGCCTAGCTTGTGGTGGAAGCATGGGGAATATTTGTTGAGAAAATGAGGTCAGATCTCAGCTCTTCATCTCCCTGAGGGCAATCGTAGGCATGCGTCTTTGCACTACTGAGCCCCCATTTTCTTGTCTGTACAATGCATACGATGCTTTTGACACTGGTGTGTGTAGCTGTAGCCAGGAAGGTGCACAGCCAGTTGGAGGGACAGGTCCTACTTCACATCAGCTAAAGAGAATCCCACCCCTGTCATTTCCTGGCTGGGTGGCTGTTGGGTAGTTGTGTCTCTGTGTTTCTGTTCACTTGTGGATTCAATGGAGAGAAGGAAATTCTCCTTGCCAATTTTGACATGGGGGCCTCTTGGGAGGCTGGAGGGGGTGCTAGATGTAGGAGTTCATTTAAAGACTTGGGAGCTCGTCTGGGGCCCAGGCTGGAGGTTGCGAGTGTTGCCAGGGTCTCTGAGGCTGGGAAAGCCAGCCTTGGGGACTCACACTCTGTGGTGATGGAGGGGGTTGCAGGTGTTTGTGAGCTGTGGCTACCTTCTCCATGACTGAAGGAATGAAGAGGTGTGAGGCCAGTGTAACGGGGAATCACGTTGATTTGGCAGCAATTTCCCCAATACCTGAGCAGACACTCAAGTACTGATTTCTAAGTGCCGAGGAGTAGTTTGTTGTGTGAATTCTGATGAAGGCTGACAGCAAGTACCTAACGTCATTCAGCATTTGCACAGGTGTATCTCACCATCCAGACTCTTGTGGGTCACTGTCCAGAGCTCAGGAAGCAAACAGATGGGGGTGTTTCAGAATCCTTGCTAAGCCAAAGTCCCAAATCAACTTTCACAATTGCAACTCAAGGATACCGGGTGAGGGTAGTGGACCCATGTGACTGGCTTAAGGGAATTTAGCACCTGAAGCCTTCTAATAAAACTAGGAATAAGATGAAGAAATGCCAAGACAGTCCTGAATTATAAAAACAAAATACAGAAGAGGGGGAATCCAATCTAGGGCATCAGCATGTCAGGCAAGTGGTCTATCATGGAATGACAGACATCCCAACCTTGGTCATATGTCTCACTTTGGCAAACTTGGCTCTTCTCCTTCTCCCCACCCACTCCCTGCTTTTTAGAGATCTATTTATTTTAAGTGTATGAGTGTTTTGCTTGCATATCTATGTGTACCACACATGCCAGAAGAAGATGTTGGATTCCCTGGAAGTGGAGTTACAGATAGTTGTAAGCCACCACGTGGGTGCTGGAAACCGAACTGGCTTCCAGCAATGTTAGTGCACTCCAAGAAATTCCATCAACAATGAGGACGCACTTGCCCCATGGACCTGCCCTCTGTCTCCCAGTCGGCAGAGAACTTGTGATACTGTGCGGTTTTTGCTTTGCTTTTTCTCTCAAGACCAGGTCTAGTGTAGTCCAGGATTGCCTGAAGCTAGCTATGTGTTATGTAGCTGAGGGTGTCCTCCACCTCCCATTATAGGCATGAATCTCCATTCCTGGCCTTGCTTGTTTTTAAAGGCAGGCTTTCTCTGTGTAGTCCAGACTGGCCCGGAATTCCCTCTCCTCCCTCTGCCTCCCCAGGGCTGGGATTACAGGTGTGCAGCATCAGGTAGTGCTTGTGGGTAGTTGTGAGCAGGGCTGCTTTTGCTCCCTTTAGCACTGGCGTGCCAAAGTCTCAAGTTTTGAGCAGTGGGCTCTATTTTCCTCTAACCTTGTAATTTTTTTTTAGTGTATAATTTTACAATGCAAATTTTTTTTTAAGGATACAAAGGACACCCAGGGAGCACTAGTCCCAGGGAGCACCAGGGAGCACTGGTCCCAGCTGAACTGCTCTAAGAGGCCAGAAGCCCTTCCACTCAGAAAGGCCTCTGGGTCAGCATGGGGTGGCCCTGGGTCACCCAGTTCTGTCTATATCTACAAGTGTCTGATTCTTCAGCCTGGTTTCCTCTTGGTTTCCAACTGGAGTCTAACGGGAGGGGAAGGAAACAACATTTAGGGAGAGCTCTACAGCAGGCACTCATGTGTCCCCCACAATCTTCTCACTGCGTTTAGCATGGTGACTCCAGGCTTTGGAACTGGAGTGGGTTCAAATTCCGACAGACACGTCCTAGCTGGATGACCTTGGGCAGTCTTTGCGTTGGCTTTCTCCTTTGTATAGCAGGAATCCCGGGCTGGGGGCATAGCTCAGTTGGTAGACCGCTTGCTTAGCATGCGTGAGGCCCTAGATTTATCCCCCAGCCCTCCTGTGATCAAGACCAGCCTGGGATAGAGGTGACCCTGTCTCAAAAACACATTAAATAAACAAATAAGGGCACTAATAACCTCACCTGGAGGGTTGTAGTGGGACTCAGTGCGATAGTAAGTGCTCGTGAAAGTCTGTTGCTCTTGCTGATACTCTAGCAGCTGGTGTGCACTAGTTACTCTCTTGAGACAGTGACCACATACCTGACAAGAGACAGCGTGAAGAAGGCAGGGACTAGCTCGCAGTTTGTGGGGATACAGTCCACCGTGGTGAGGACGACGTGCTGGTAAAGCAACTGGGCCGGTGGAAGTGTGATGTAGCCCGTCATCACCCCGGCAGGCAGGAAGTAGACAGGTGTGGGTGGAACGAGCATGGGTCTACAGCCCATAAGGCCTCACGCTCCACAGTCCCCCTTCCTCCATCTAAGACCAGCGCAAGTGTGTCTCACCTTTTGACACTGAGATACGACATGGTCATCTACATAGTTCATGTTTGAGAACCATGCCATCAAATTAAAAACTAAATATATAAAAATAAAAAGGCAGAGGGCCAGAGAGAGGGCTCAGCACTTGAGAACGCTTTCTGTCCTTCTAGAGTTCCCGAGTTCAGTTCCCAGCACTCATATTGGGTGGCTCACAACTACCTGTAACTCCAGCTGTAGGAGATCTAACACCACCTCTGGTCTCCACGGGCAACCGCACGCATATGGCACAACAAACCCCAAATCTCACAATGTTTTCAGTAAGTTTTATGATTTTGTGTTTAGACTGCATTCCACCTCCTCCTAAAACAGCACCACCAGATGGGGACCAAGCATTTATATTCACGGCCTATGAGGTTGTGTTACACTCAAACTGTAACGGCGTGACGTGAATGAGGGTCATCAACACGGCGAGGCTGAGCTGTGTTCACAAATACTCATGTGTGGTGGTTGAAGTTCAAGGGTACTTGTGCCTGGGCCATTGTCGGTAGAGGATGTCCAGGCTGGAGGGTGGCTGTGGGTTTGGCTGCTGTGGAGCCAGCGGATTGGAGAAAGAATATCAAGGCGTGACCGCCCCCCCCCCCCAACCCCAGTACTCTCTGTAGGCATAGACGCTGCACAGGCTGTTTCTGATCATACGCTGTTTTACCTGTATCTAGAATCCTATCACGGTTGGAGGAGACTGGGACCTGCTAGGGAGAAGTGCACCAGGCAAGGGTTATGATCTCCACCGTACAGCTGCAGACATGGCTCAGAGTCACACCGTGAAGAGCAATGGGCTTCTCTGTATCTGCATCAGTACGCTAAACCAGCCACAGATGAATAGTCAAGCGGAAAAATGGTTACTATACAGGATTTGATAAAAGTGACCTAGAGACGCCTTGCAGTGTACAGGAGAATACGGAGAGGCGATACGCCAGTGTGATGCCACTTTATGTCAGAGTGTTCTTGGACAGTGGTGCCCATGAGGGGCCTGTGAAAAGCTGCCCACTAACACTGAGGGATGGGCTGGAGTGGAGATGCTTCCAGTTCTGATCAGGAGGCTTTGCGGAGTCAGCAAGGCTCCGTCCTTAGCACAGTAACTAAGCTTAGACCTCAGATTTCCTGCAAATACGTCAAAGAAGAGAGTGAGTTCAAACTTCAGCTCCCTCTTCTCCTGTTCCTCCTTTCCAGCAAGGACTAATTGTTTTGGAAACAAGAATGTTCCTTCCAGAGTCTGCTCACCCTCACAGGCCAATGTTTGCTTTGCATTCTCCCCCCTCTTTTCCTTTCCTTCCTCCCTCCATTCCTCCCTCCCTCTCTCCCTCCTTCCCTCCCCCTTCCTTTCCCTCTCTCCTCTCCTCT
>CABHPP010110038.1:1779-50156 GCA_902168425.1 Peromyscus attwateri | reverse complement strand
GCCTGCCTCCTGCCTGCCTCCTGCCTGCCTCCTGCCTGCCTCCTGCCTGCCTCCTGCCTGCCTCCTGCCTGCCTCCAGAAGGGTGTTTCTAAGATGTGAGTCTGGCCCCTGAGTTCATCTACTTGAAGCTTTCATCTGCAGTTATCAGGACAGAGAGTAGGCATCCCGGTTCACCTCCTCCCAAGGCATTCAGACAGAGTCCCTGCTGACCACTCCCTCCCTCCTTCTCCCACGTGGTCAGAGGCTGGGCAGGAAGCAGAGTTCGCTCCAGATGGTTGCAACGAGGAGATTTTAATCAAGGGATCTCTTCTAGAGAGTAATGATAGGGATAGAACAGAGGACTAGGAGGCTGTTGGGAGGATGTGATCACTGCAGTGGGGAGGGAGCGGGGAAGATAGACTGTCCGGGCTTCCCACTGACTAAATCCAGCCGGAAGTCAGAAGGCTGGGGAGGGGGGCAGGACAAGTGACCCACAGGGATGGATACGTGGTGACAGTGGACCTGGGGAGTGCATGGGAACAAATGGAGAGCATCCCTCATGCCTGTCCCTGGCCTCTGCACGGTGTGATGCCTGTGCCCTGCCAGGACCAGCCTGTCCTTTCCGCCCTGAAAATTGCTCGGTTTCAGTGTCCCTTTGGGTGTTCCCATCTTTAGACAGGGCCTTGTGTAGCGCAGGCTGGTCTCAACTCCGGATGTGATCTAGGATGGCCTTGAACTCTTGATCCTCCCGCTTCCACCTCCCGAGTGCTGGGATTATAGCTGTGTACAAATAGCATGCTGTGGAGCCATTCCCATGGTGGCAGGCACTCAAGATGCAGCTGGCCCATGGGCTGTAGTCTGCTCATTTTGTTTTTAAAATGTATTAAAAGATCATGCTTTGCTTTCTAAGACTTTTTGAGGTAGAGGCAGGAAGATCAACAGTTCAAGACCATCCTCTGTGGCAAGCTCACTGCATGAAACCCTCTTTAAAACAACACCCCTCCTAACTCAATTCTTCCAAAAATATTTATGTATGTGTGTGTGTGCTCACACACACACACACACACACACACACACACACACACACACACTGCACTGCACATGTTCCGGTTAGACAAAATTATGCAGTTGGCTCTCTTCCACCTCCCAGAAATTGATCCAGTTGTCAGATCTGTGCAGGCGACATCTTTACCCACGGAGCCACCTTACCCCTCAAATGCCTTGTGTCCTTGATCTAGTCTTAAAAACAGATGTCACATTGTCAAAGCTCTCCCCACACAGATATTTCTGTGTTGAAACAAATTTTCTGGTGCAGACTTATTGTTACTAAACATGAACCCCGCCCTGGAATGTTCTGTTCTAGTCTCCTCTGTTTTCCTTAAAAGGTGCTGTTCACAACCTTAGAAATTCAAACTGTTCTTGTGTGTTTATTGTCCATGGATGCAGTGGACACCTCTTCTAGCTTGCTCTAGCTGCCTGCTGCGCTCCGAGGACAGCACCTGGCACACGGAGATGTTCTGTGATGCAGTGTGTGTGAGAGGATGCATATAGAGGAGTACCAGACCCCCGTAGTGATGCTTCTGTAATTGGCTTGTTTTCTTTCTCTCTGCAGTTGCCCTTGGGCCCAGCCTCGTCCAAGACACCTTGGCACTGCCACCATCTTGGCCAGGATGGGCCTGCTGTTCCTTGTCTTGTTGTCGCCACTTTCCTGCATCTTGGGACTGCCATTCTACAATGGCTTCTACTATTCCAATGGCCTGCATAGCAGGACCCTGGGCAATGGCCACAGGGAAGGTGGGTGGCTCCTCGGCCTGTCCCCTGGCTCCTGCTGTGATAGGCAGGTTTCAGGCTGGGATAGAGACAGCAGAATCTTGCCTGGCTGGGCCTCCAAGGGTGGATCAGCCTTGCTTCTAAGATGAGAAGAGATGGTTTAGATACTCTGAGTTTGCTGGTACCAGAGACACGGGACCAAGTTCTCTTGGGGTGGCCTTCTCGTTCCTAGAACAGCTACTTCTTTAAGATCCAGCCCAAGTGCCACCACCCCTGGTCTTCCCTGCAGAAGGGACTTTGGAGTCACAGAGATGTGAGTCTGAATATCAGTGGTACCTCTTTCCAGCTGGGTGGCCTTGGGCAGGGGACATTTGAGATGGCAGTCACTGTACTGTCCCTGCAGTGAGTTCTACCTCACCAACCTAGTTCTGTTGCTTAGAGAGTTCTGTCATTTGAACCCTGAGCTCGGACAGTCTCCTGTCTTGGTTAGGATAGCTGGGTCTTTTGGAGGAGCCCTGGTGGACAGTTGGCCCAGACTGTGAAAAAGAGGGTGTGCTGTGCTCTCTGGGGGCCACTGTGGAATGAAGGGGACTCAGGAACACTTGAGACAGGACACTCACTGGAGCCGTCTAAAGGACACTCAATGTAGCTGTGTTGTCCCTTGGTGACGTTCTTGTTGTCTGTCTGTCATAGCAGCTAGTACTTAAAAATCTTTTTTATTTATTTGTTTATTTTTTTAATTTTTATTATTTTTTTTGTGAGACGGTCTCATGCAGCCTGTGTGCTGTCAACAAACTTGACATATAGCTGGGGACGGCCGTGAACTTCCGATCTTGCTGACTCTGTCTCCCAAGTGCTGGGATTACAGGCACACCTTTACCCCTGGTTTGATGCACTGTTGGGGCCTAAACCCAGGGCTTGTGCGTGTTACACAAGCACTCTCCTAACTGCACTACACCCCTAGCTTCCTATGCTGCTCTGGAAGTTTCTGTGTAGCTGAAGATAGCTTTGAGGTCCTGACGCTCCTGCCTCCACCTCCCAAGATCTGTGATCACAGGCAGGAGCCACCATGCTTAGCTTGTCAGTTAGCTTTTGGTAGAGAACAAATTGCCCCAAACACAGCTGCTTAATCACACACCCATTAATGGAGCCCTGTGGCTCAACACTTTGGTGTGAGCTCTGTTTCTTCTGGTCCTACAGCTTGCCTCTCTTGGGGGAATACAATTCTATGTGTTTCCTGAGTCTCCCTCTGAGTCTTGGGGGTGGGGAGGGGGAAGGGATGGGGTGGTGGGTGGGTCTATTTTCAGTTATCGCCAGACCGTGCAGCAAAAAGAATTTCGGGAACGATCAGAGTTTATTGATTAAGCAAACGGGATAAGATGAACTGAAGTGCGTCAGTGTGGGTGTTGGGAGAGCATCCCTGAGAGCCCTAGCAGTCACTGTGTGTGGGATCTGGGGACCATGATGCCACCGAGCCTATAGCTGAGCCTCGATATTAGGGAAGGGATGTACTGGTCTAGCTGCCTACCTCCTTGTTTAATCTGTAAGAAGGATTCTCTCACTGAGCAGCTGCAGCTCGGGAAGGGAGTGCTGTAGAGAAAACATTGGCCAGAGGAACCCTTGCTCATACAAGGGTCACAAGGAGACAAGGAGGCTGGAGTCGAGGCATGGCTATTAGCTGTTTTTAGAAACTGGTTCCCCCTTTTCCTTATTTTGAGAATTTCATATAGGTGTACAATGAGATATGATCACATCTCTTTCCCATTTTACTTCTCTAACTTTTCTATATCTCACAATGTCGCCCTCCCAACTTCATGGTTTTTTTGTTTTTTTTTTTTAATCTTATTTTTTTTTTTTGATACTGGTCTTAATATATCTCCCTGGCTGGCTTGAAACATGCTATGCATACCAGGCTGGCTTTGAACCACAGAGATTGGCCTGCCTCTGCTGGGATTAAAGGTGTATACTACTATGCCTGACCATTTTTTTTAATAACCCATTAAGTCTAGTTAAAGCTACCCATATGTACACCTGTGTGGGGCCATCCACTGGAATCCTACCAGGACCACATCCTCAACAGAAAATGATTCTCCTTCCTCTAGCAACCAATGACCGCCAATAGCTCCTCAGTAAGGGATGAGGCCCGGAGATCATCTCCAGCATCTATGCCAGAATTCAAGCTGGTTTGATCTTGCACACGTGATCACAGGTAACCACAGCCACTGTGAGTTCATGAGTGCAATAGCCTTGGCATGTCCCGAAGACAAAATTCCTCCCCATCAGCTGCCTCTTACATTCTTTCCACTCCCCTCCCGGGTGGTCCTTGTGGGGCTGAACACCAAGTCTCTTATTCTCAGCTCTTTGATCTTGTTAGCTACCCTGACACTCTCCTTGGTGATGTTTCTCAGGAAGGGGAGGTGTAGTTCTCCTGCAGTGATGCTGAGATGCCTGTGCCAGTCAGGGACAGTCGGAGATCCAAAGCAGGAGAGCGAGGGGCCCTGTCCTTCCTTGGGTCTCCTCTCTTTTCTAACTGTCCCACCTCATGACTTGCAGATGACCTGCTACTGGGTAGTGGATCACCTTGAGGTGGTTGGTGTAGGATGACCCCAGCTGAGGAGGATGCACTCGGCTTTTCATGGTTTCTCATGCTCTAGACAGGCAAGTCTGGGCTTGTGCACATAGTGACTGGCAATGAATGTCCCTAGAGAAGGTGGGCTCAGCAAGAGCTCCTGGGACCAAGACTCAGAACGGGCACAGTGGGACAGTCACTTCCACCTTTCATTCAAGCAGAAAGCAGATGGCAAGGCTAGCACAAATTCGAGGAACTGATAGTACCTCTTTTTTTTTTTTTTTGAGAAGCGTTTCACTGCGTGTAGCCCATGCTGGTCTCAAACTAATGTTAAATCCTTCTGCCTCAGCCTTCCTACAGGTGTTTGCCACCACACACAGCTCAGTGAAAGTAGGCACAAAGTCACATTTGTGGAGGCAGTGGGTATGTGGAGGACAGGAGCAGCAGGCACTTGGAGGGGTGGGGGACCGTGGCTCTGTTTGTATCCTGCAACACGTGAGTCCGGAGGAGCTCGGGAGGAGGGTATGAATGGTCCTTGGAAGACCATTGCCGCATCTGTGCCCCACCTTGCTACCCCCAGGCCTGTTCAATGGAGTGAAGTTGGTGGTGGAGACGACTGAGGAGTCTCTGTTCGGTCACCGAGGAGCCAGTGTGACCCTGCCCTGCCGCTACCACTATGAGCCCGCCCTGGCGTCCCCGAGACACGTCGTTGTGCGCGTTAAGTGGTGGAAGCTGTCCGAAAATGGATCCCCGGAGCGGGATGTGCTAGTGGCCGTCGGCCAGAGGCACCGCTCCTTCGGGGACTACCAAGGGCGAGCACACTTGCGGCAGTACAAACCACAAGAGGTGTCGTTGGAGCTTAGGGACCTGCGGCTGGAGGACTCCGGGCGCTACCGCTGCGAGGTCATTGACGGGCTGGAGGACGAGAGTGGCCTGGTAGAGCTGGAGCTTCGGGGTGAGGCCCTGACAGATGCCACTGGGACCCAAGGGAGGGGGAGAGGACCCAGAGAAGGCCTAGACCTTTATGCTTGACACAGGTAAGCACGTCTAAGTCTCTAAAAGGAAGTTATTGTAGTGTCACGGCTCTTGTTTTCCAGGTGAGGAGACAAAGAGAGATCTACTAACTTACGTAAGGGCGTGTAGCTGACAGGTGGCAGAGGTGGTGTTTGAACCCAGGGAGCGACTTCCGAAGCCACTGCCTCCTATTCCTTCCCATTCAGTCCTGTTCAGAAAGAGGGAAGTGGGAGCTGGCTCCACAGCTCACTGGACCCAGAACTGAGGTTCTAGTGGGGTTAGTCAGCAAGACAGATGAACAAGGCAGGGGCAGTGGGTGACAGCAGGGACTGGTGTAAGGGTCCGAGGAAACGCTGAAGGAGACCCCAGACTCAAATAGTATGTAAAAGCAAAGAGTGTTTATTAATATTCCAGCATGCGTGTGGTGTCGTTCACCTGTACAAAATGGCGACGACCCCGAGAGGAGCGTGCAGGCTCCTTTTAAGCACAGCAAAGGGGAGTTTCAGGGACAGTTAGGTCATCTCATACATGACTGGTTAAACAAGCAGCAGTTACACTAGTATTTTTTTAATTGGCTGGGGTTTAGTCTTATCATTTTTGGACATACTTGCACAGGCTTGGGCAAGTCTGGACGTGACTCAGAAGGGGGCTGCAGGATCTGTCCTTGAGATTTGAGGCTGATTTAGACCCTGTGGTAATTCTCTTCCTTGTCCCTGAATGCAAGGGTATTGTGGGTAAATGGTCCTTTGGAGAGACATCAGTTTTGCCCTTCTCAGAGAACTGAAACCTAAATTCAGTTGTGAGAATGGGAGAATTTAACCCCTTCGTTGATAGAGCCTGGGGCACACTGCTGAACCCCATCCTGTGTAAAGAAAACAATTTAATTCAGGCTAGTTATGATGCCAATTCAGAATGCAGGCCTATTGCTGTTCGATTTTCATATTTATTCTAAGTATGAAATTTTGTGTGTGTGTGTGTGTGTGTGTGTGTGTGTGTGTGTGTGTGTGTGTATTGGGGGAAATAAGAACCAGGGTCTTGGGCATGCTAGTTAAATGGTCTATCACTGAGCTATATGACCAGCCATTGGAATCTCTGGATTTTTATGTAAAAATATCCTATTATTTTTTTAGAAAAAGACGTAGTGCTGTCTGGATGAGCCAGATGCTACGAGCCAGGTCTCAGGTAGCTCCAGGTTTCTATCTCTTTGTTGTTCTGACTCCTTTGTGTCTTGGGGGGGGGAGCAGCATGGCTTCATCTCTCTCCTTTAACCCCATCTTATCCCACTCCAACTTTGGCCCCTGAGCAGGGCTCATCCCTGAAGCCCAGGCTCTCTCAAGTCCAGTCAAGGGAATCATGGTGCAGGTAAAGGTGGTTCCTTTGTGACCTTCCTCTAGTAGTGAGAGTGAACTTGCCTCCTGAAAAAGATCCCCTGGAGTCTGTAGCAGCTCCACCCCTGCAGCCTACAGGGCCTGCCTGGTGGCTCAGAGGAGCCAAACTGCTCATTCTGAAGTCTGGGTTATCAGGGGGAAAGGTTATCAGGGTCAGCCTAGAGAGACAGGGAGTCCTCGACACTTTCCTCATCCCTGGGGTTGCAAGGAATGGGAACTTAGGGTGGGACCAGGCATACTATTACCCCCCACCCCCGCCCCGTTGGGGCCCATGAGCTTCACTGCTCCCTCAGTCTGGCCACAGGGTGATGTTTATTCATGATTCTGCTTCTAAACAGCACAAGCCAAGGAGGGCCTCCTCCTCGGCCCTTAGAGTTACCCCTGTTCTTTAAGGCTTCATCTGACTTGCTGTGGACTGAATGATGCTTACAATTTTTAGACTGGGCTGGGGATCTACATCAGTCGGAGAATGGTATCCTGTGTGAATGAAGTCCTAGGTTCAAACCCAGTTCACAACAATGAAAATGAACCCTCAACTTTTTATAAGGCAAAATTTCAAACACGCACGATAACATGGATTCTGTTTGTGCTTCTAATTGAACCCTCAACTTTTTATAAAGTAAAATTTCAAACACGCATGATAACATGGATTCTGTTTGTGCTTCTACTGTCCAAGACAGGATCTCACTCTGTAGGCCACGTTGGTCTTGAGCTCATGGTAATCCCCCTGTCTCAATCTCCTGAGTGCTGAGGTTGCAGGTGTGAACCACCACACCCCGCTAGAACAGTAACTTTTGAGGGGAACATGTGGCCTTGTCAGGATGGCCACTAGGAAGGAGGCCTCCTGCCCCAGGGTGCCCCCGGCCTCAGGACTCTTACCGAGGGGCCCTTCACCACCCTTTCTTCTGCAGTTTTTAGGGGTGTCTTACTCTGTATCCCAGGATGACCTTAAACTCATGGTAATTCTCAGTCTCAGCCTCCCGAGTCCTGGGATTACAGGCATGAGCTGTCATATCCAGCTTCTCTTGTTTCATCAAGAAATTTCTGCATTTAGAAGTCAGGCTTGGTGGCTCATGCCTGTCATCCCAGTGCTTGGAAGGGTGAGGCAGGAGGATTGGAAGTTTGTGGCAGCTTGGGTTACACAGCAAGACTCTGTCCTTGCCTTAGGGTTTCCATGACTTTGATAAAACCCCGTGACGAAAAGCACGTTGGGGAGGAAGGGTTTATTCAACTTCGACTTACTCATCACTGTCCATCACTGAAGGAAGTCAGGACAGGAACTCAAACAGGCAGGATCCTGGAGGCAGGAGCTGATGCAGAGGTCATGGAGGGTGCTGCTTCCTGGCTTACTCCTCATGGCTTGATCAGCCTGCTCTCTTATAGAACCCAGGACCACCAGCCCAGGGATGGCACCACCCACCATGGGCTAGGCCCTCCCCATCAATTGCTAATTAAGAAAATGCCTTACAGGCCTTCATACGACCCGACCTTATGGAGGCATTTTCTTAACTGAGGTTCTCTCCTCTCAGACTTTAGCTTGTGTCAAGTTGACATAAAACCACTGAGCACAGTTCTCCACCCCCTTCCCCCCAAAAGGAATTTGTATGCTAATGCACTAAAGACACACACAGCTGGCCTTTCCTGTCTGTGGTCCCTCCTCTGCAAATTAAACCAATTCGTAGGGGCTGATGAGATGGCCCAGTGGGTAATGGCACTTGTGGCCAAGCCTGGCAGTTTGAGTTCAGTTCCCGGGACCTACATGGTGGAAGGAGAGAACTGATTGCCATAAGCTGTCTCTTGACTTTCACACACATACCCTGCCCTAATAAACAAACAAAAACAAATAAATAATGCAATTAGAGAAATAAACCAACTCATAAATCAAAAGTATGCACCTGTGCCCCAGATGCAGAAAGTTTCCAAACTCAAGCCTTGAGCTCACTGTAGGCCAAGTACCACGCTGAACCGTGAGGATAAAGTGACGTGTGGGCATGTGTTGGAATCTTACGCAGTCTACAGGTAAATTAAAATGTATTAGAGGATGTGCAGATACTGCCATTTTATATACTTTACAGATGCCCTTAGGATGGGGTGTGTGTGTGTGTGTGTGTGTGTGTGTGTGTGTGTGTGTGTGCGCGCATAAACCCCACCCCTGGAGCCTAGAGCATAACAGCATGGCCTCATCTTCTATCCTACTCTATAGTCTGAGATATCACTTGATGGATTAATCATCTCACAAGCCAATATGTATTTTCTGGGAAATCTGCTCAGTTCTAGGAGGAAGGCGAGAGGCAGGGGAACACTTCCTTTGGATTTAGACCTTGGACAGCAGGTAGGAGGTTTGGCTGAGCTACCTGAGGATGTGTGCAGAGGTGTCTGTGGTTTCTTTTTCTTTCTTTCTTTTTTTTTTTTTTTTGTTTTTTTAGAGACAGGGTTTCTCTGTGTAGCTTTGTGCCTGTCCTGGAGCTCACTCTGTAAACCAGGCTGGCCTCGAACTCACAGAGATCTGCCTGCCTCTGCCTCCAGAGTGCTGGGATTAAAGGCGAGTGCCACCACTGCCCGGCAGTCTATGTGTTTGGATGCAGCGGCATCCCAGGGGAGGTGAGGAGCTCTGGCTTCCCCCTTCTGACCCCTCTGAGCCTGTCCTTCCTTTCTAGGCGTGGTTTTTCCATACCAGCCCCGCGAAGGGCGCTACCAGCTCAGCTTCCACGAGGCCCAACAGGCCTGCCGGGAGCAGGACGCGGTGGTGGCTTCCTTTGAGCAGCTCTTCCGTGCCTGGGAGGAAGGCCTGGACTGGTGCAATGCAGGCTGGCTGCAGGACGCCTCTGTGCAGTACCCTGTAACGCTGCCCCGGCAGCCCTGCGGAGGCCTGGGCCTGGCGCCTGGTGTTCGCAGCTATGGCCCGCGCCACCGCCGCCTGCACCGCTATGACGTCTTCTGCTTCGCGGCTGCCCTCAAGGGTAAGTGGAATGGCCCGGCACAGACCTGCCTGCTTGAAGGTCATCTGGAACCCGAGAGAGGGCCTCCTTATCCGTGAAGCTTCCAGAACCCTCTGCTCTTCTCTGCCTGCCTCTGGGCCCAAGGTCTGAAGCGCTGGCAGTTCTGGAAGCAATGTCCAGTTCTCAACACTTTACTCTTGATGTTCACGGCTGCCACTGGTTATTCATTCATGAGACATCTGAGTGTCTGTCATGTATTGGGCTGTGAGTCAGCACAGACAAACCATGTCTTTTCCCCAAACACCGGCCTTATTATTCATTGAAAGATAAATGAAAACAGAAATTTGTTCGGTACCATAGCAAAAAATACTTAGACGTGTCTGGCAGGGCTGGGATGTAGCTCGGTTGGTCAAGTTCTTGCCTAGGTGTGTACAAGGCATGGGTCCCATCCCCAGCACCTCCTGAACTGGGCATTGTAGTGTACTCTCAGCACTTGGGAGGTGGAGGCAGGAGGATCAGAAGTTCAAGTTTAAGGTCATCCTCAGCTACCTAAAGAAGCACCTGCTGGCGTGTAGAAGTTCCTCACTAGTAGGTGCTCAGTAAACGGTGGGTGAGAGACTAGTCCAGTCTCGGTGGGTGCCCACTCAGAACGCAGCTGGGGAGTGTAGAAATGACTAGAGTAACCCTAGTCTTAGGGCAGGTGTGGTGGTGGGGTGAGGCTCAGAAAGGTGCCCCCCCCCCCAAAGTGTCCAACACAGACTCCCATAGGGCAATTCCTCCCTGCCTGTGGCAGGCCCTACTCCCCGCCCCTCAGCTGTACAGCACTCAAATGCTCCACTTTCCCACAGGGTGGGTGTACTACCTGGAGCACCCGGAGAAGCTGACGCTGCTGGAGGCCAGGGAGGCCTGCCTGGAAGATGGCGCCCACATCTCTACAGTGGGCCAGCTCTTTGCTGCTTGGAAGTTCCGCGGCCTGGACCGCTGTGATGCTGGCTGGCTGGCAGACGGAAGTGCCCGCTACCCCATAGTTCACCCCCGTCCCAACTGCGGGCCCCCTGAGCCTGGAGTACGGACATTCGGTTTCCCAGACCCACGCACCCGCTATGGCGTCTACTGTTACCGCCTGCGTTAGCAGGGTGGCCGGCTGTGCATCCTCCTGCCCCCCGACTTCCTGAGTCAACTTCCTGACACAAGGGTCCACTTTGTCCCTTGTGGGTTGGGGCGTTGCTTGTGTTGTTTTTATACTTCCCAACTTAAACATTTTTAAAAGGTATTATTATTATTATTATTATTATTATTATTATTATTATTATTTACAGACCCAGCTCTCAATTCTCTTGGCATCCCTCTCTGGGGCGTTTGAGGTCCATTGGGTTTTAAAAGGCTCTGCCATGTTCTGGTACAGCTGGCAACTCTAACCTGAGGAAACCGGTGCTGAGCATGAGCAGTGGCTGCAACTAGCCCCCTTTCCTTGGCTTAGAGGAGGCAGAAGGATGAGTGTTGACTCCTTTTAAATTTCTGCACAGGGTCCTTGGACTTGTGGATGAGGGCTTAAGGAAGGGAGAACCTTTCCGCATCATCTCCTGGTTCCTGAGTCGAGTATCCTTCCCATGTTCCCTGCTTGGGAGTGACCCTCTGGGTGTGTGTACCTTCTATGGCCAATAAATGGTGCTATAATTCCCTTCCTTCCCTTCCAGGCAGCCAGCCTCCGTATCTGACCCCTTGTCTCCTTCAGCCTCAGGGATTAGATCTCAGCCCAGGGTATGTGTGGGGTCACTTCCGTTCTGTCTTCCTGGGCTGCCCCTGTGTACTGGTTTGGTTTTGATCTTGTCTATCCTACAGCATACCCTGCCTCAGGTGCTGGCCCAGCTTCTGGGGGTCTGGCTCCCATCTTCCCATCTGCACCCCATGATGGCCCATTTTTGAGGGGCTCAGGAGAAGAGTAGGAGGTGCCTTCCAAAGGGTCTCAGAGGCTGAGGATCTATGGAGTGTCTTTGTTCCTCACCCCAACAATGCTTTGGGGAACCAGACCTGTATTTCACCCAGATGTCCCCTGGTGCTTGACAATCAGATGTTCAGTCAGTTTTTCTTTTACTTTTCTTTTCTAAGTGCATGCATACGTGTGTGTGTGTGAGTGTGTGTGTGTGTATAGGCATGTGGTGCAGGTGCCTGCAGAGGCCAGAAAGGGCATTGGATCCCTGGGATTAGACTTGTGGGTTATTGTGAGCCCCTTGACATGGGTGCTCTTTAAGAGCAGCAAGCCCTCTTAACCCCTGAGCCATCTCTCCAGCCCCTCAGTTCGGTTTTTCTTGGGGGGTGAAGGGAGAGGGATTGAGACAGTCTCACATAACCCAAGTTGGTCTTGAACTTTCTATATAGTTGAGGATGGCCTTGAACTCCAATTCTCTTGCCTTCCCAGTGCTGGGGCTACAGATGTGCACCATCACACCTGACTAGCAGTCTGGGAATTTGTTAGAAATCCAAGTTCCTCAGCCTCACTCCAGTTTTATTACATCAGAAACTCGGGGTGTGTTATCACAGCCCTTCAGGGGATATATCACCCCATTTTGGTAGTGGAGATTAAATCTACGGCCTTGTGTATGCTAGCAAGTACTCTCCCACTGAACTACATCTCCAGCCCTCTGTTCTCTTTTATTGTGAGACAAGGTTTCACCAAGTTTCTTGGGCTGTCTCAGCCACTCAAGTAGCTGTGCTCACAGGTTATGGCCCCAAACCTGGTACACTGAGTGTCTCTTGAATAATTCTTTGGCTGTTATTTTGAGACAGGGTCTTACCATGAGGCCCAGGCTGGCCTTGAACTTTCAGCACTCCTGTCTCAGCCCCCTGAGTGCACCAGCATACCTTCTCTCAAGTTTCCAGTGTGCCACTTGCAAACCTGTGCTCCAAACCACTGAATGATGCAGGTGGACAGGCACACCCAGGCAAACATAACACAAATAAGGTCACACATGTTCACACATCCATGCTGTATTCACATACACACAGGGGCAGAGGATCCATCAAACATAGTGTCACTCCGGTCAGGAATGAGGTGAACAGATGTGACTGAACACACAGGACTCATACAATTTTGGGGTCATTTGAGATCGAAGCACGACTCTGTGGAGGTCCCAGATCATGGTCACCTTTTGCTTAAATAAGAAATAAAATAAACTTTTAAAAAAAAGGAAAGGAAATAGATCTCTTCCAATGTCTTTATTATTATAATTATCATAATCTTTAGTTTTCAAAAATATAAATAGGTGCACGGAACACTGGCGCCTGCACCGTCCCGGGATGGGGAGAGGGGAGGGGACGGCGGAGCACCCCTGGGGAGGAAGTGCCCCACCCAGTCCAGCCGAGGAATGGCACCTGCTTAGGGTGGTTGACCCCCGTGAGAGGTCACTAGAAGAGGGGCCCCGGGGGGGAAGGCAACCTCATTGCCCCTTGGCCAGCCTGTCCCCTGCCCCAGGCTCCTTCCCTCATAGATGGCACAGACCTCGGTTCCTTTTGTCCAACACGTGAAGCTGCAGTTAATCTCTTCTGAGTCCTTCGTGCTCTGAGGCCCCCCTCCCCCTTCCTGTCTCCTTCCAGCCCCTCCTCCTGCCTCCCTAGCTTTCCCTGGGGGTGAAATAACCAACCACTGCACTGCTCTTAGGTAAAGTCAGGAAACAAAAAAAAATAATAATCTTCTTTATTTAATTTAACCCCTTCCTTCTCACCCTGTCCCTGCACTGGTCCCTGGAAAGGCACGGTGGGAGATCGAAGAAGTGTCTCTAAACTCAGTCCACGGGTCACAGGAAATTCGCTTTGGCATTTTTTTTTCAGAGGGTGGGGTGGGGGACAAATTAGATGGAGTTTGGGTGATGTGAGGAGTTGGGGCACACAGAATGTGGGGTATTTTTCCTTCTTTAATGGATTCCTTATATGACAACAAGCGACAGGAAGACACCTTCTGGCTGGGATGCACGGTCAGCCTGGCTGGCCGCTGGGCTCAGCATCCTGGGGCACGTCGTGGTCGTGGAAGCTCCTCTCAGTGGGCCATGCTGGGACGGCTCCTCTGTGTGGCTCTCAAGCTCCGCTTCTGTAGCCTGCGCTTGTAGGTGGTGGCTGCAGTCAAGGGGGGTGGGGTGGGGTGGGGTGAAAGATAAACAGTGAGTGAGGAAGAAGCAGGGCCAAGCATGGACTGTCCCCAGCCTTCCCCTGTCACGGGTGCCCTCCCTGTGGACTGTGAGCCTAGCAATGCAGCCTGAAGCTCATCCCAGTCTACTCCTCTGGGATGAATTTTTCATTGAGCTTCCTTAGGCTCAGGAGACAGTCACAGCCTTCTTAGCTCCTTTCAGGGAACAGGCACTTTCCATATATATTTTATGGTGCAGCTCCCCAGTACCTTCCCTGCCTGGCTTAACCCCTAGCATGACACGGAGTCTTCAGGACAGTATCAGCTACCACTATGCTCTGGGGAAAAGGAGAAGGCCCTGTTGGTGGAATCTGACTCTGTGCCAGGTGAGGGACCAGGGGGTCAATGCTCACGGTCTGTGCAGGTGATTCGAGGTTCTTCCCAGTGCCCACTGGGCTGGCACCGGATGGTGGGCACGTGGCGCTGGACAAAGCCCTCGGTACACTGGTACCGCACCAGGGAGCTGATCTCATATCGGTCCTTCTTCTGCCCGAGGGTCCTGGCATGCTCCACCACTGGGGGGTCTCCACAGGCCACTGAGGGACAAATGCCTTTTAGGAAGGGGTCTCATGAGGTTTTCTGTGATGGCCCATATAGGCAGAGACAAGGTTAGCCTCACAGCCCAAGGCATGATGAGAAAGGGATCAGGCTGTGCTTCCCAGGGCTGAGACTGGACTGCGGGATGGGGGTGGGGGTGGGGAGGAAGATGCAGGGCTAAGAATCCTAAGGCATTCAGCTCTAACATCTGGATTCCGCGGGGCACTGGGAGGCAGGAAGGGAATATAAAGATGGCCTTGAACAATGGCGAGATGATAAAAAGGAGGGGTTGAGGTGGGGAAGGAGGACAGTCTGCTGAGACACCTGTGGCTTCTTTATGAAAACGTACAAAGCCAGGGAAAATGGCGCCCAAAGGAGGCCTGGGACACAGGCCGTGTGTAGGAGCAGGAGGCTGCTGGGTCCTTTAAGCATTGTGATACCCATGGCCTTAAAGCTGAAGAATCCAGGCCTGGCAGCTCTGATTCTGTGACTGTTTCTGTGAGCCCCAAAGAAAGGGTAAGTCCGCCCAGGGCCATTAGGGGTGACTTTCTGTTGCTGACATCTGAGAGACCATGGTATGCATGGAGTGGAGGATCCTATCTTCTAGCCCATGACTTTCAGCCTCCCTTTCTTCCTGTGAACGGTTCCCAGGAGTCAGCTTGTTCTTGCTATTGGCTCTGTGATGCTGGTGCCAGGAGTGGCCCTCACATCAGCACCTGTGAGCTTCCTGAGGATGCTCCCATGGCCCCCGGTAGTTAGGAGACAAGAGAACTCCCCTCTAGACCACACAGCAAGTGGCTCCCTTGCAGCTGAAGGGCTTATTCCCCTCCCTGGACCTCCTTCCAACCCCTTCTTACCGGTGCCCTTTTTGCACGTGAAGGGCAGCTGGTAATTGCAGGGCACATCGTTCCATTCGCCCTGCTCATGCCAGATCATCACCACGCAGTCCTCTCCAGTGGCAAAGAAGTTGTCAGGCTGGTTGGGACGCCACTTCTCAAATTGCTGTGGGCAGGAGAAGCAAAATGGTAAGGGGCAGGCTGAAGCAGTGTGGCTTGGCCTGACCCCCACTTCCTTCCCATCAGTTCCCTCCCCTAGCTCCTTTTCCCTTTTACCCAGCATCTGGGTTGGAAGGCAGCAGCAAAGGCTGCTGGGACTCTGATCTGATCAGCGTCATCCTAGTTGCTATGGATCCCAGGTTAGGGAGCTGGTTGCATAGCCTAACTCTAGTCCTTTTCAGGAGCTCATAATCCCCAAGGATTCATTCCCTGGTGGGGAATCCCCAGTCTGCTCATTTCTGACCCCTAAGGCCCTTTTCACTGAGCTGTAGCTGACTGCCCATTCTGTCCATTTGATCTCTGTGTTTTATGTCTTGGGTAGACAGTAGTCCTTTGCACATGAGGACACTCTCTCAAATGTCATAGACCCTTCATGGTAGCTTGCTGTCATTTTTTTCATTTCCTGCTGGC
The DNA here is from genome assembly GCA_902168425.1 of Peromyscus attwateri. Lineage (NCBI taxonomy): Eukaryota > Metazoa > Chordata > Mammalia > Rodentia > Cricetidae > Peromyscus > Peromyscus attwateri. Next base: position 34,314 of record CABHPP010110038.1, on the reverse strand, counting down.
TTCTTATCCTATCTTATGCCTTCCCTCATGAAGACCATCCAGCCCCAGGCTGGTCTCCAGAGGCCGAGAGGAAAGAGACACAATCCCTTCCTACAGAGTTCCTGCCTGCCAGGTATCTGCTCAGTGAGTTTGCATGAGACTTGAATGCATGCTGTTCTGAGGGTTCTTTATCCCACTTCTTAGCTTTGGCAACTCACCAGGGAGTGTCCATCAGACCAGCGGAAGTCCCCTTCGATGGTCCTGTCATTCAGACCTATCCACTGGTAGTCTTGAGCATTTTCTGGAAAGGGAAGAGAGGTTTGCACCTGACGTTGGATGCCCTGGGCTGTCTGGGAACTGGAACTTGTGGAAAGAAGGGTGTGGTGGGAGGAAGGAAGTGACTCCGAGGCACCTGCCACTGTCTTCTGAGACCTTGCAAGGGTCTCAGGGCATGCATGTTTGTGGCGCATGTTGGAACACCTCCTCAGGCTGGCATGGGCAGTGACAGCTACAGGGTTAGCCTGGGCTATCTCTGTCTGGCAGGGTCTCTCCTGGGTCAGCTGGGGCTGCTGGTCCCAGTGATCTGTATCTTCTCTGAGGGAACTGTGGGAGCATTCTTCCAGCTCCCTGCCCCGCAGTGCACCCAATCTGCGCCCTCTTTCTTACCTCCCTCCCCGTCCCTCTCTCCCCTCCCCCCTTCTTTCCCTTCCCTTCCTGCAGTGTTGGACCTTGGGCACGCAAGGCAAGCGCTGCCCACTGAGCTACAGCCTCAGTCCCCAGTCTGCTCATTTCTGACCTGTAAGGCCCTTCGCTCTAACTGCTGCTTCTGTAGCCCCTGCCACACTCACTGTTGACAAACTCCTGTTCCTCAGGGGTGACAATGCTGCTCAGATGTGACTGCTGCTCTCGACACCTTCTCTCGGCATCCACCCAGGTCTCGCGGTCGGGGAAGTGGCGGTAACAGTGGCCCTGGAATTTGGTCCAGCCCTCCTCGCATTGTTCCTGGTCTGTAACACAGGTCAGAGACGTGAAGAGGGGGCACGGCCGCTGGCTGAGCGTGTGCTCCCTGCCAGCCTTGTGGCATGGACTTCTATGTTCAGTCCACCTGAAAGGCTGTGCCCGGGAGGGAGGCAACAGGCTCGGCTAGACAGAGGCTCGTGCAGGAAGCCAGTGACACCTGACTCTTGGGAGCCTCCATGTGCCCATGTGCATGCCACCTAAATAAAGATGTTCTTTCCCTGATTCAGCACCCTGGCCTCCAGGATTTCCTCCTGTGGTATTCCTGCCCCGAGTGGGTGGGTGGAGAGCCGGCAGGGTCCCGCGGGCTGGGGGACAAAGGGACAGTCAGGTGGGAAGTTTTTAAATTTAAGGTAAGACATAGTTCAGAGTCTCTGAGGGATTCTGGGAAAAGGAGCTGTGGGCAGCAGGTGGAGGTAGCAGAAGAGACTGGGTATGGTGGAGCTGGTAGCCTCTTTCCCACGGAATCTTGAGTGAGGCCAGAGACCCCCCAGGAATAAGTCTCTTGGGGGTCCAAAGAAAAGCGAGCTTTGGACCATGGATCTGAGCTGGCTGCCCTTGTTATTACTATTAGTTTAATTCTAATTATCTTGTGTGTTGCTGGGATGAAGCCCGGGGCCTTCTGCATGTTAGACAAGTGTTTCTGCCCCAGGTCCCTGAGCTGGCTCTATCAAAACCCACATGTCTTCATCTTAAAGAGCTACATGCCAACTAGGGGTTGGTCTGGGACTCAGGAGCCCTGTCTTTTGTCTCACATTTTGGTGGCAGCTGAGAGGGGAGAAGCAGCTTCATCTGCAGCCGTGCTGTGTGCTGGAGGAGGGCCAGATGTGGAGTCTTGGAGTGGTCTTCAGGGACAGAGGTGGGGACAGGTTCGAGCCAGCTCCTCAGGACTGGAAGAGGGGATTGGGAGCTAACTGCCTGTGGTGGTAGCATGTGGATGATTGTAGCTTGGCCCTGCTGGAAGGGTTTTTACCTCAGGACTGGAAAGAAGCCTCCAGCCTAGACTCCCTCTCCTCTGTGAGAGCCAGTAGCTAAATAACTGTCAGCAGAGCACCGGGAAGAGGGAGGCCTAGATTTTTCCTTTTTCTTTCCTCTGCCTGGAGCCGCCCTATGGAGGGGAGGACCCTGGGGTTCAGGATGTGTGGCAGCTTCCCAAGAGGTGACTTCAATAGTTTGGCTGTTGTAGGAAGGACAGGGGAATTTCCCTGAGGGGAAGGAGTCTTCCTTGGGCTAAGGGGTGCTTGGCAAGGCTGTAAAGTGAAGAGAAGGGGAATGGAAGGCCAGGATCTAGAGGAAAAAGCAGCAGTCCTTCTGCTACCTAGATAAAGGTCGGGGAAGAGGCCAAGGAGGCCTCGGAGGATGCCCAGCACTGAGACAGAGGCACCATCTGTGGGCCTGTGGGCCAAGGCTTGGGCCACTTCAGAACCTGAGGACTAAGCTGGGCAGGTAGGGTCAGAGCTGGGTGTGGCCAGAGAGAACCATGCCAGTAGAGGCTGTGAGGAGGACAAGACAGACTTCCAAAGAGGCTGGACACAGCAATGACACCAGGGACAAGGCACAAGGTCCTACGGGGTATTGCATTCCAGGTTGCAACAGAGCCTTGCTGGGCATTCAGGGCCAGGGCCCAGTTGGGTGGCTCTGGAATCACTTTCCTGGTCTATCAGGATGCAGAACCCTTCCTCTGTTCCAGCAGAGTCTCCCTTTCCCAGACGAGTTCCCAAGCTATTGTCTGTGTACATGTTCCAGACCTTTCTCCCCTGTGGCATCCTGCAGGGAAAATCCTTGTACTCTCTATTCCCACCCAGCTGAGACCCCATGTACCTGACTTCCTGGGGTGTAGAAGGTGGGAGGCCACAGGGAACATGAATGTCCCAGCCTGTTACTATAGAAACCTTAGTTCCACCATCAGCCTGTACCCTTGACCATGCCTCCAAGGAATGCGTAAGTCATTCTCGTTACTTACTCACAAAGGAAGACTTCCCAGGAGTTTCAGGTACTTTCTGGAAGTTTCTCTAACAAGAGTTCATTGAAAGGGGTTTTGAGCCTGTGTACAGTCCCAGTTCTGTATGAACCATTGCTACCAGCATCCTAAAGCCTCAAGCCTCCTTTTCTGACTTAGGAAGGCTTGAGACCCGAGGGGCTGGCAGGAGCCTAGAAAGCACTGTCAGTGAGAACACTGGGGGTCAGCCTGGTCCTGCCTCGGGCCTCTGGCCCACAGGTGTGGAACAGAGGTGTTGGCAAGGTCCACCAGAGGAAACTTAGCTCCTGTGCCTCGCAACAAGACTGCTCCGACAGACTAACCGTTTGCTTTGTACAAGGGAGCAAGAAAGGGAGCCTGGGCCAAGGTAGCATTCAGAGGGCAGCCGCCATGGTATGATGGAGAGGATGGCATGCACGGTCCCTGTTCATGCATGATTGGAGCACACTGGTGACACAAGTCCTCTCAGGTAGATCACCCACAGCCCTCATGCCAGGAGAAGAGGAGGAAGGCAGTTCAGTTAGCACAACATCGTTGCTCCCCAGGGACATGAAAGGACATAGAAGTCCCACAGAGAACACAGCAAGGCAGACAGTGCCCACGATCGTGCTGAGAAGATCCGTGGCCACCAGTAGAGTGGGGACCCATTGCTCCTACCCATAATTTTCTCCAAGACCGATGCACAGAATCAGCTGTGTCGTCCTAGCGGGACCCATGCACTGAGCTCTGTGGTCACACCAGCAAGCCTGCCAAGCCCTGGAGAGGGTTAGTGTGTGCAAGGCTTCCTGAGCCCCACTTTCCAAAGTATGCATCTCTCCTGTGGTCAGATCAGCCAATATTTCAGAGGCGGGTTCCCAAAGGGAAAGAGCAAGAATAAGTGTTGAAATCGGGGTGAGGGGGCAGGTTTCTCAGCTGTGTTCCCCAGAATGGCTCTCCAGGTAGACTTGTGGGCTCCAGTCCAGGCCTGGAACCTGTGGTTAGATGGGTAGGGTGAGGAAGGAGGAGTGCAGCAGTTAGTAACATTAGCTGAAGCCGAGACGGCCGTACCGATCTCACACAGGTCCCCTCCGTAGCTGGGAAGGCATAAGCATGTGAAAGTGTCGATGGCATCCACGCAGGTGGCTCCATTCAGACAAGGGCTTGAGAGGCACTCATCAATGTCTGCAAGAAACCAAGGGCCACCATTAGGACCTCTGCCGGCAATTCACAAGCACCATGGCTTCATTATGGATGGCCAGCTCTGCTGCTGTCCAGAGGCTGGAAGGGGCCTGGCTAGATTTCCTGAGAACTGTTACTGTTGCTGTTGCTGCTGCTGCTGCCGCCGCCATCTTGGACTGCTGAACCAAAGATCCTGACAGTTTTCTTTGGATGTCTGTGATTCTTGATGGGCAAGCTTGGAGCCTTGGAACTAGTTTTCCAGGTTGGAGAGATCTGGTGCTTCCGTAGCCAAATGCCTTTTATGAGCCTGGAGAATGGAATATTCCTTCAAGATACCTTCTCTCATGAATAGTTCAAGAAGCTAGAGGTCTGAACTGGCCATGGAGATGGTGATAGGCAAGGAAATTGGAAGTGACCTTCTTAAAGCTTGGTTAGGGGTTTTGCTTCTCCAGGCTTCTTCCTCTATAGTTGTGAGACGAGGAAATGAGAGCAAACCCATGTTCTAGAATGAGCCATCTAAAAGTGGTCTGAAGGGTATAGAGCCATAAGAAATGGCCATATGGGATTTTTGCAGGAAACTCATTAGATTTCCTGGGTTGGAGATAGTGTCTTTGTCTTCAGTAAATAAGATTTAAAGGTATTAAAAAAATGAAACCCAAGTCTTCCTTTTGGGATAGGGAACAAAACCTTGCCCAACATTTCCCCTTGTGACTTCCTTACAGCTTAAAGTCTCAAAAGGTAAGTATCTTCAGTGAGCCGTAATTTGTAGATGGGCACCCATCCTGGCTCAGTTAGTGGCTGGCTAGATGCTCAGTTAGTGGGTACAGACCCATTACCAGCCTGGGATTCAGTCAGGTGCCCAGACCTCTCTGTCTCAGGCAGATTCTTCTTCTTTTCTGCTCTTTTAGTTCCAAGGCACTCTTTCTAGCTGAACTTCTTTGCAAGACTTGAATTTGTAAATCATTGACCTTTGCCTCAACTTATCAACAGTTAGCCAAAGTGAGAACTGAACCTCTTAGACTTGTCTTTCTACACCTTTCTGGGAAGCCAGGAGTTCTGGGGGGGGCGGGGGAAAGACTTCTGCTTCATATTTATAACTCCAGAGCTGGCCTTGAACTTGTGTACTTGAGGGTGATCTTGAACTTCTGATTCTTCAGCCTCTACTCACTGAGTTCTGAAATTGTAGGTGTGCATCATCATGTCAGGTTTACGTGATGCTGGCAATCCAACCCAGGACTTTAAACATTCCAGGCAAGCACTCTGTCAACTGAGCTACATCTCTAACCCAGAAGAAGCTAATTCTTGGTACATGCAATTATGTTTCCTTGAGATCCTCAATCCAACGGTATGCTGATGGATGGTCTCCTTGGGATCAGCAGAGCCTTGACTTCAGAGCAGGACTTTAACTCATCCTAGAACTTAGATCTCGCCGCCTATAACAGCAATCTAGACCTTTACGTCAGTCCTGTGCTAGGATGGCCAGTGCACTTGCCTCTGGATCTTCAAGCTCTGGGTCATCTTGGCCAAGTCTATGCAGTTGGTGGCCCGAGAATCCCCGGTTCTCAGGTACCTTGCTCTACCTGTGCCGCTCCTCTTCTCCCCGTTGCTGGCATCTCTTCTCTTCCTGAGAAGTTCTTAGCTCCATTTCAAGAAGCACACGCCATGGATTAGAAACTCACAGTTCCAAGCAACCCCAAAATGCATGGAGGAACTGACTGAAATCCCGGCATGCACTTGGTTTCCCAGCATGCACCAGGATTCCCAGCAGCAGCAGTAGCAGCAATAGGTCAGGTCAGCTGGCAGCATGGAAGCTGGGGGCAGCTCCCTTGCTTTCAGGAAAGCTGGTTGTGTTCTCTCTTGTCCATTAACTTCATTATGGGAGATGGGAAGCACCAGGGCAAGAGGGTTAAGCAAATGGAGCCGCTAAAGCAGTTGTACAGAGCAGGGATGGGGTGGCCTCTGGGTAACAGAGCCAGACATCAACTCTGGGGGCCTTGGCCAAACCATGAGACAAAGGGCAGGAAAGGCAGAGGCCTGGTGGAGGCCAGGCCGGGTGGCTTCCAAATGTCACAAAAGCTTAGAGAGGGCTCTCATCTGGCCTGGGATATGAGACATTGTGTTGTTTTCCTTCTGTGTTTAGCCAGGGTACGAAGTTTGAGCATTGTTTCAGGGCTGAATACTAAGATGAGGAAGAGACACACACAGTCCTGAGAACTGTATAGCACCAGGTACTCAGAGAGGCCAAGTGAGCCTCTGCACAATGGAAGAGGGCTACTGTCCCGTAAGGGCTTGCTCAGAAGTGCTTGATTGAGCGTCTCACTTCCTCTTCTTGCAAAAGCCATTCTGGACCTGATTGCACAGTTTTCTGTGTCAGGTATTTGGGACATCTACTGGCTATTGGGACTAAGAGAAGAGGTAGTTGGGACATTCTCGGGGGTTCTGGACAAGGTGGTAGCAGGTGTGGAAAAGGATGGCTCCGGGTAATGGCAGCCTTAATGGAAGAAGGGAGAAAGTGAGGGGACCAGCTTCGTCTAAGATTGTATGCTGTGACCTCCTTTTCCTGTTACGGTTCTCACGGTGCAGTGGTATGTATGGACACTCTTATGCCTCTGGTGGCAGGGAGACAAGTGAAATGGCTTGTCCACATTGGCAAGTCTAGGACACAGATTGAGAGGGATGGAAGAGAGGCAGGAAATGAGACAGGAAGCTGTGTCTCTGTCCCGGGTGAAGGGAGACCTGGCTCCTGGACTGTCAGCATTTTGTTAACATTTATGCTTTCTTCCCCAAGAACTTAGGTGTAGTCACTGAACGGGCCGCGGTACTGTGTGCTTCTTGAGCAAGGCCCCCAAGCAATGTCTCTAACTAAAGACAACAACTGTGGGCCTCCCAGGAAAGTCTGAAGGAGACAGACCTGCAAATGCTTTGGCATCTAACTCAGACATGCCAGGCCTCCACTTTGAGTAGGTCTTATGCAGGTTTGGCCTAAATCAGAGTTTATGACCTCCAAGTGAAGAGTTTTTGATGACTCATGGAAAATGCTGAATGGAGAGTGATCGCAGGTGGCTTTCCTCAAATGATAGCTCAACCAAATGCTTCATCACTCAACAAACAAACGAAACCCCCCAGCATCCACGGCACTCTTTAAGCTACTCAGTGCATAGCTTGTACAGTTGTAGTGGATGACCCTGGACACAGCTTTCCAGAGATGAGGATGAGAGATTTCTCAAGCACAGAAAAAAAATTCCTGACCCTAATAAATACTTTTAGACTCTGACTCTCTGGTTGGACATCTCACTCAGAAGAAAAAAGGATTATAAAAGTGTGTTTATCAATCTCAATTTGCATTTTAAAAAATGGTCTTAGTAGGCTATTTTTATTTGTACACTTCAAGTCTTCTATATTTTAAAAGTTGATCTTAAATGTATCTTCACTATGCTGCCTTTTCAAGTCAGTTGCTGCTTATGGACTCTTTGGTAAAATGAAGTATATAGTATTATATCTGTTATTGTATTATATTATCTATTATTATTATATTGTACTATCTATTATTATATCTATCTGTTGGGTGTGGTGGTTCACACCTGGGATTTCAACACTGAAGAGGCTGAGGTCAGGAGGATGACCATGAGTTTGAGGCCAGCCTTGGATGCACAGTGAAATCTGTTTAGAGCACTATTTTTCAACCGTGGCTACACTTCATAGCCATTGGAATATTAATTTTTTTCAAAAGACTTTTAAAAAGATGCTGGTGGTCGAGTTTCTCTCCAGACCAACCAACAGCCTCAGAACAGCTCAGGGTGGAGCCCAGGCAGGATCCTCTCAGGAGCTCCCCAAGCAATTCCAAGCAGCATGGAGATGGAGGCTCCAGTCAGAAGCCTATTTTGTGTGTCAGTAACAAGGCGGGAAGAGGTTGCTGGTTCTTATTACATTTAATTAATTAACGTGTGTGTGTGTGTGTGTGTGTGTGTGTGGAGGGGAGGTGCTTGCCATGGCATGAGTGTGGAGGTCAGAGGCCAACTTGTGGGAGTTGTGTTACTTCCTTCCACCCTCGTGGGTCCTGGGAATTGAACTTAAGTGGTCAGGTTTGGCAGCAAGCGCCTTGACCTGCTGAGCCATCTCGCCAGCCCTGAGGGTGCTAATTTTTAACTGGACCAGATTGAGAATCTGAGCACTCATGAAACGGATGTTTCATTATTGTTACATTATTGTTATTATTATTATTATATCTCATTGTATCTATTTTGAGATTGGGTTTAATTTATCCTAGGTTGGCTTCAAATCACTCTGGAGCCCAGGATAACCTTGAACTTCTGATCCTCCTGTCCCAGTCTCCTAAGTACTGAGATTATAGGTGTGCATCACCACACACAATTTTAGATATTTATTATGAAGTTGAAAGTACTAATTACTAATTTATCCAGAACTTGTTTATGAGGGGACTGGAGAGATGGCTCAGCAGTTAAGAGCACTGGCTGCTCTTCCAGAGGACCCATGGCTCAATTCCCAGCACCCACATGGCAGTTCACACCTGTCTATAACTCCAATTCCAGGGGATCCGGCATCTTGACACAGACATACACGCAGGCAAAACACCTGCATGCACATAAAATAAAAATAAATGAATTATAGATGTGAAAAATAACTTTTTTATGGACAGAACACTGACTAAGCCAGGTTACAGTCAATACCAAATGTTTTCTTTTAGGACCAAATCCAGTTCCTGTCTTTGGGAGAGGAACCCCTGGATATTCAAATATCAGAGGGATAATGTTGCATCTTGGTACCTGTGGCCCTTGGAAGGATCTGAGGTGCGAACAGTGTGGTCAGAGAGTGAGGGAGATACAGGGAATCAGAAAGGCTGTCCTTATAGCGGATCATTAATGTCTCCCCTGCAGTGAGGACAGAGCGAGGGAGATACAGGGAATCGGAAAGGCTGTCCTTATAGTGGATCGTTAACGTCTCTTCTTTCCTCCCTTCCTTCTTTTCCTTTATTTTGGGACAGTGTTTCACTCTGTAGCCCAGGCTGGCCTGGAACTCTTGGCAATCCTCCTGTCTCAGCCTCCTGAGTGCTGGGTCTTGGATTATAGGTAAGAGGCACAATGCTGAGAAGAAGAATAAATTCTATTGCTATTTACATTTTACTAACTTTAGGGCTGCTGAGGACATGAGGTCCCCTACCTCAGACTCTCACTATGTAGCTCAGGCTGGCCTCCTCTTGCTCCAACCTCCCAAGAGCTGAGATTACAGGTGTGCACTATGCCCGACTGAGGTCACAAGTCTTGCTTGTGACTTTCGTAGGTTGGAAGGCGTTACTGAGAACAGAAGAGCGACCAGGAATAGAGGGGTTTGGCCGCATAGTCATTAGGGTCTTAAGAAAATATTGTCCCTTGGGCAGTAAGAAAAGTCCACATTCTCTGTCCTTGGGGGGCCACTGTGCCTCTGGTTCTGGCTTGTAGAGAGTGGCCCCAAGGAAGGGAAGAGTGGGTAGACAGCTGCCTGCTGTTTTATTTAGCATGTATGTGCCAAGTATGAAGCATGTTCGCTGTATATGAGGGTGTCCTACACAGCAAGGCGTTAATAGGTGTGTGTATTAATGTCTAAGAATGCAGAATCTTTTGTGTTGGATGTAAAGGCTGCTGAGGCTTGGGTCCTGGCCATCAGGTAAACCTAGTTAGTTGGGTTTCCCCTAGGATTCATTTCTCCATTTTTGAGTGTGTCTCAGGAATGAAGACCCTTTATGAGAGCCCCTGCCTTAGTAGGGAGGACACTGGGGACAAGGACATCAGGGAAGTGGAGAGATTTAATTCAAGAGCATGGGCTTGAAGGCACTGGCACTTGAAGGCCCTGGATGCTGAAGAGGTAAATGAGAAGTGGCCATACAGTGGCAGGTGGAGTCTGAGCATCTCATTTTGGGGAGCTACCTCCAATCAGAGGATCCTCACATTCCTTACCCACTCACCAGCTCCTGGCCCATGGCAAAAGACAGGCAGAACCTCTAGGGCAGTGGTTCTCAACCTATGGGTCACGACTCCTTGGGGGAGGGGGGATCGAACAACCCTTTCATAGAAGTCACCTAAGTCCATTGGAAAACCCAGATATTTACATTACGAGTCATAACAGTAGCAAAATTATGGTTATGAAGTAGCAACAAAAATAATTTCATGGTTGGGGGGGGTCACCACAATATGAGGAATAGTATTAAAGGGTCACAGCACTAGGAAGGTTGAGAACCACTGCTCTAAGGTGATGGGAGTCCATGGGAAATATGCCACTGGTCACAGCTGCAAATTTCTAAGTTGGGAGGCAAGAAGAGGACCTAGATCCAGCCAAAACCTGGAGGGCTACAGGGGCTCTTCTGATGGGGTTTGCTTTTATGACGAGAGACAACTCTCATCAGGAATTACACCAAGGGAGAGGAGTGTCTGCTCTACGGATATTCACCCCAAGTTTAACATTTCTTTGAAGTCTCAAGGTTTGCTTGTTTGATGGATGTGTGTGTGTGTGTGTGTGTGTGTGTGTGTGTGTGTGTGTGCACGTGTGTTCATGTGGGTATGTGCATATGTGTGCAGGCAAGTGCTCTTGCATGTGTAAGTGTGAGTGGTGGAAGCCAGAGGCTGACAATTCGTGTATTCCTCTCTTGCTCTCCATGTTACGTTTTAAGACAGGGTCTCTCATCGACCCTGGAACTTACCAATTTGGTTAGACTAGCTGACTAGCTGGCCAGAGAGATCTAGGGCTCCTCTTGTGATATCCCCCTTGGCCGGGGCTGGGGTTAGATGGACACCACATACCCAGGTTTTTACAGGGGTCCTGGGGATCTGAACTCAAGTCCTCACGATTGTATGGCAAGTTCTTTACTGACTCGGTCATCTCCTCAGCCCTCCAAGTCTCATCTTACCTTTAGAATCCAAAAGTATTTTGAATTCTACCCACGAGACAAGCGATGGCTTAACAGAAGACTACTAACGAAGTGCATGGCTGAACTTGACTCTTTTTCTCCTAATCTTCTTTTCAATTAGATGCTCTGGAAAGATGAGTCGTGTTTAACTTATGCCTTCTGTCCCTGTCACTGTCCACCTCTCCTTCCCAGCTGACCTTGGTCAGCTTCTGCATGAGTCCCGCTCTGGAGACCGCAGGAGTCCATCTAGTACCCGTCTGTACCCTCATAGCTACTGAGGGCTTCCCTGTGTCACCGTGTTTACCATGGGCCACAAGCATGTTTCCAGGTTGGTCCCTGGGCCACGGGACTCCTCTATACAGAACCTAGAGGATGAGTGAGTGTCAAGAACCCAGCTGCCTGGAGACCAGAACAGCCTCTGAGCCCTCATGGCTCGGGGATGAGGATGGCTTTGAGTCAGCTCACTCCTGGCGACTCTGCCTTCCTGTACCTCCAGCCCCCAACACGTGGGGTGTTTCTTCTCTGACTGTGAAAACTGTCCCAGTACGGTGGGAGGATCAAGGTGTTCCCCAGTCTAGAGCTCTGGAGCTTGGTGCCTGGGGGAGGGTGAGGGGAAGCGAAGGAACAGCACAGGGTAGTCCTGGTGGACTGGGGTAGGGTGGGGACATAAGAGTTTAAAGTCAGGACGGAGCCCTGAGATAGGGCAGGTTTTAGCCCCACACAAAGTACGCATTTGGACATAAACGCCGCTAGCAGGCGTAGTCCGCCGTGTCACACTCGCTTGGGGACAGCTATGTGAACATACTTTCTGTCACTACCTAAATAGGTAACTGTCTGCCTGTGCCAAGCACGGATGGGGCGGGGCCCCCACACATGAATGGTCACGTGAGCTCACCTCAACGGAAGTAAGCCTCTCATCTCCCCAAGTTCACGCTGTGAGCACGGCACGAAGCTCAGGGCTTGCTTTGTTCACAGCTCTATCCTGTTTAGTATTCTCTGGTACCATTCCGGCTTCATGGATAAGGCTCAGAGAGGTTTAGCGTATTCTCTGACACTGCCCAGCTGACCTTTGAACTTTAAAGCTACCATACCACACCTCCTTCTGGATTACACTTGCTCACACCCCACACAGTGAAAGGGAAAACAACCCCAAACATACCTGCCGCTGTTGACTCTGCTTCCCCTGACCCTTCTGGAGAAGAGGGGCTGGGGCCGTCTGTCAGGGATATGGTTGTTTCTGCTGTTTGGGTCTCCTCTCCTGAGTATGAGGGGATCGGGGATTCGATCTCTTGATGTGTCTCTGCAGGGCTCTGGGTAGGCTGGGCCAGCTCGGACTCTGGGCGAGTGGTGCTGATGGCAGCGTTCAGCTCTGAGGTGTGGTCAGACCATTCTCCACTGACTTCGGTCCTGTCTCCGGAAGCCACAGGAATGGCAGAAGGCATGCCCGAAGTGTCTGTGTCCACGCTGGAGGTAGTGGTAGATTCTCCACTCACTTCCAGAGCAGCAGACCCCTCCCTGGTGCCTTCCTGAAAGGTCCATGAGGTGCTGCTCACCTCCATGCCTGAGGTTGTCACCTCCAGATCTGCTTCATGGAAAGCAGAGGTGATTTCGTGCAGATCTGGTTTACTGCTGGCCTCGCTGGCCTCAGGGGCAACAGATGCTCCCACTCCAGCCTCAGGGTAAGCCAAGGAGGACTCACTGCTGGCTTCTGGGACTGATGCTTCTACCCCAGACCCAGGGAAGTTTGTCACAGCTCCACCAAGGTCCTCAGATGCCGAGGATTTCCCACTGGCATCAAAGAGCCCGGGAGTATATGTCACAGAAGGCCCTTGGCCAAGTTCCTGGGAAACGGTTGGTTCAGTCACACCCTCCACTAGCTCCGAAGTGATTAAAGTGACTTCTGGAAGCCCTGAGGCATCCCCGCTGCCAGCTGTGGCAGCCACGGATTCTCCACTTACATCAGTGCTGCTAGAAAAGTCCCCACTGAAGTATGGAGAGCTCGGTGGCTCTGTGCTGGGTTCCATCAGCCCAGACTGCAGTGTGCTTAGGTCCGAGGATCCAGAAAGGTCCCCTGACATGTCTGGTGCTCCAGAATGGGTACCACTGAGTTCCAAAATGCCCGAAGGCCCTTCTCCAGCTTCTTGAGCTGTGGGAGCCTGGGTTATAGATTCCACCAAAGTTCTGTCTACAAGAGACACAGTAGGGAAAGCCGAGGCAAGTTCACTGCCATCATCTGCTCCGGAGGGCAAGCTGCTCCCAGTCTCAACTCCAGAGGATTCTCCACTGACCTCAGCTACTCCACTTGGGAGGCCACTGAATTCTGGAGCTGGGGATGTGAATCCACGGGAATCAATTGTTCCAGAGGATTGTCCACTGATATCCACCGTACCAGATGTACCGGACAGATCCATCTCCCCTGAAGGGAGGCCGCTGAGTTCCACAGATCCTAAGCCTTCTTCTTCTTCTTTAAATGTGGTAGGGGTCACTTCAACAAGACTAGTGTCCACAAATGTGATGCCAGAAGAGTCCCCACTACCACTCATGGTGCCAGAAACTAGGTCTGGGGTTCTGGGCGTTGTTCCGCTGAACACTGGCAACCCTGAGGGCTGCCCGCTGAGATCTGGAAGCCCGGAAGTTTCTCCACTCACGGAAGTTATGCCGGAGATCTGGCCACTGCCAAAGAGAGCTCCAGAGCCTTCTCCACTGACATCTGGTTGTCCAGAGGACAGTCCACTAAGCTCAGTCACTTCAGAGGTCCCACTGGTGTCAGGAATCCCTGATGGCTGCCCACTGACTTCAGGAATCCCAGATGTGCCCCCACTGATGTCAGGAGACCCAAATGGCTGTCCACTAGCATCAAAAAATCCAGATGTTTCTCCACTGACTCCAGGAGCCCCAGATGCTTGGCCACTGAGTTCAGTTCCTGAAGGGAGACCACTAATGTCCCCACTACTGTCCAACTCACTGAGGGGCAGCCCTGATACGTCTCCCCCACCACTGATGCCAATGGTTCCCCTTCCTTCCAGTTCGCTGGCAGTGGTGGCTGTGACCACTTCCACTAAGGTACTGTCCACTAGGGAGACCGTTGGGAACCCAGATGGAAGTCCACTGAAGTCAGGCAGGCCAGAGGATGGGCCACTTCCAACATCCACTCCAGAATACTCACCACTAAATCCAGAGGGAAGGCCACTTGCTTCTGGAGTTTGGCCACGTCCTAGAGTTCCAGAAGGTACCTTATCCAAGTCCAGGGCTCCAGAAGCAGAACCTACCAAATCTTCTTTTCCAGAAGGCAACCCACCAAGGTCCTCAGCTCCAGAAGCCGAGGTCTCTAGGCCTTCTTTTCCAGAAGGAAGTCCGCTGAGGTCATCACCCACCCCAGAAACAGAGGGCTCTAGATCCTCTCTTCCAGAAGGAGAACCAGTAACACCTTCTCCGGAAGCAGAAATCTCCAGACCTTCCCTGGTAGAAAGACCAAGATCCTCCACTCCAGAGGCAGAAGTCTCTAAACCGTCACCTCCAGAAGGAAGTCCACTCACACCCTCTACTCCAGAAGCAGAGGTTTCTATAGCATCTCCTCCAGAAGGAATCCCACTGACATAGCCTCCAGAGGTAGAAGTTTCTAGACCTTCTGCTTCAGTAGGGAGCACAGTAAAGTCCTCTATGCCAGAGGCAGAAGGCTCTAGACCTCCTGTTCCAGAAGGAAGTCCACTAACATCCTCTACTCCAGAGGCAGAAGTTTCTAGAACTTCTGCTTCAGTAGGGAGCACAGTAAGGTCCTCTATGCCAGAGGCAGAAGTTTCTAGACCTCCTGTTCCAGAAGGAAGTCCACTAACATCCTCTACGCCAGAGGCAGAAGTTTCTAGACTTTCTCTTCCAGTAGGAAGCACATTGATGTCCTCTACTCCAGAAGCAGAGGTCTCTAGACCTCCTCTTTCAGTAGGAAGCTGGGTGACGTCCTCTGTACCTGAAGCAGATGTTTCTAGACTTTCTCCTCCTGAAGAAAGTCCACTCACATCTCCCACTCCAGAAGCAGAAGTTTCTAGATTTTCTCCTCCAGTAGGAAGTACACTGATGTCCTCTATTCCAGAGGTAGATGTTTCTGGACCTTCTTCTCCAGAAGGAAGTCCACTGAGGTCCTCTACTCCAGAGGCAGACATCTCTAGACCTTCTCTTTCAGTAGGAATTCCACTGACATCCTCAATTCCAGAGGTAGAAGTTTCTAGACCATCTCCTCCAGAAAGAAGCCCGCTGACATCCTCTACTCCAGAGGTAGAAGTTTCTAGACCTTCTCCAGAAGGAAGCCTGCTGACATCCTCTACTCCAGAGGTAGAAGTTTCTGGACCTTCTCCAGAAGGAAGCCTGCTGATATCTTCTGCTCCAGAAGCAGAAGTTTCTATTGTTTCCCTTCCAGAAGGCAGCCCGCTAAGGTCTCCAGAGGCAGAGCCTTCTAGGCCCTCACCTCCAGAGGGCAGCTTGCCAACTGTGGGAGTGTGGGACCACTCCACTCCTTCGCCATCCCCTGAGGCCAGTCCACTTTCTACAGGCAGGCCTGAGCTCACTGTGGGGCTGAGGCCACTGGAGTCGAGGTCACCAGAGGGAAGTCCACTTTCACCGCCCCGTGATGGCTGCCCACTGGAGTCAAGGTGTCCTGAAGCTTCTCCACTGCCTGTGAAGTCACCACTGATGCCATGTGGCCCTGATGCCTCCCCAGAGCCTGGCAGCTCCGTCCCACTTGGCGATGCAAGTGATGTTGTATATGGCTCCTCTGAGGTGGAAGGCACTTCTGGGGCAGAGGGGATTTCAGTGTGATCCTCTGCTGCTGAGATGGTGGGAAGCCACGTGGGAGGGATCCCTGGAGGAAAGAAGGCAGCCGGGGTGAATCATGGAATGGCGAACTCTACTCCGTGTCAAAGTCATACGTGATCTGAACTCTCTCCCACCCACAGAAAATGTCTTTCAGGAGCGCACATGTCAGATGACAGCTAAGGGATTTGTTGAAGTGCTCTGGTAAAGGAGGCAGGAAGGGGAGAGAGAATTGAAGGAAAAAGAGACAGGAGAAAGAGGGAGGAAGGAAGGGAAGAGAAAAGGAAGGGCAGATGGGTGGATAGAAGGAGGAGAGCAGACTGGGAAGCTCCTGCTACACCCCAGGACCACAGGCTATATGAACCCTACTTTTGGGGACTCGAAGGGCCACCTTCTCTACTACCCACTGGACGTGGGGGCCACCACTGAAGAGAACCAAGTTCCCCCTTCAAGTGTTTCCATATTATCTCTAATATCTAACTCATAGTTTTCAGAGTGTGGTCCCTGGGCGACCATCCTCAGTGTTTCCTGGGGTCTTGGTCAACAAATTCCGAGCCCCTACCCCAGCCCTCTGCTGATAGAGAAGCAGGGTATCTAAGATTAGGGACTGTTTTCCTAAGCCCTCCCAACGACGCTGGTGCTGTTGGAGTAGGAGAACCCATCTCCAGGTCAGGAGGGCCAGGGGGTGCTGTCTATAAAGATGCCTTAATTCTCAAGCTCAGGTGCCTATTATTAAAGTGGATCTGAAAAGCAAAGAAGAAAATCAAAACACCCTCACCATTTAAAATATGGTTACATCACCCCCAACCCTGGCTTGTTTTTGTTGGTATTTTCAAAACAGCTTATATCTGGGCTTGGTAGTGCAGACCTGTAATCTCCTGAGTCAGGAGAATTCCAAGTTCAAGACCTGCCTGGGCTCTATAGCAAATTCAAGGCCGCCCACCAGACTCCCACCCTCACCTGGGCATTCCGTATCAGGCAGGTGTGTGGGTTTAGTGTGCATGGCTTCAGGGCACGCTCCAGCTTTACCCACCTGGCAGTGGGGATGTACCCACTGGGGTGTAGGCTGGTTCCCATTCCTTCTGTTTTTCTGATTCAGTGGTGAAATCTGGCCGTGCTGCTGTCTCTGTCTCCAATGGGACAGCCTCCACACCAGGCCCCACCTGAGTGACGATCCAGTCCTCTATGTCAGAGGGTGATGTGGGAATGCTGCTTTCTTCTTGTCCTGGAGAGGTCACCACTGACACACCTGAAGGAGATGTGGGAGGTGAGGTCCTGCCTTTGACAGGAGCCCATTCCTGCCCTGCCCTTCAGGACCAGAGAAGCAAGGGGAGTCCTGAGGTACACCTGGCCAGTACAAAGAGCCTGCTGACCCATTCCAACCTCTAAGTCAGCAGGATAGCTGTTTGCCATTTGTATCTATTGTATAATGCCACTGTGTATCCTCTGTCCCCAGCAGCTTAGGACTGAGTGGTCTGGGATGTTGCTCTCCACAGTCCATTGTATATGCTGGACCCAAATAAAACCTTTACGCTTATAAACACGTTTTACCTTAATAAAAAGAGATTCATCTAACATGTGGGGACTTGTTATGTGACTTGCCCAAGGTCAATGGCTTAGAAGTACCAGGGCTAATCTTTTCTGTTCAAGATCTAACATGATACTGCCCACCTCGAAGGCAGAGCTAGGTTCTGAGTGTGCCAGTTCCCTAAATGAGAGGCTCATCTTTAAATTCCACACAGCTGTCATGGCATTGGCAGTGGGCAGGGTAACTTCTGATTGGGGGGGAGCCCCTGACTTGGAGGAGGTCAGGAAGGAACCGGAACTTCTCTACAGGGTGATAAGAGGCTTAAAGCCTGGCATGGTGGCACACACCTTTAATCTCACACCTTTAATCTTGGGAGGCAGAGGCAGGCAGATCTCCATGGGTTCAAGGCTAGCAAGTTCCAGGCCAGCCAAGGCTACATAATGAGACCCTGTCTTAAAACAAACAGACAAATAAGCAAACAAAAAAGATCTTTGAGTGCCCTGAAGGTCTGGGGTGGGTGGTGGAAGTTACAGTTGGAAATTTACTGGGAAGGTTTACTGGCTTGACCTCTGTTGCCCACTGTAAAGACCTAGTCTGGGACAAGGGCAACAGGAAGTTGAGGCAGGAGGATCAGGAGTTTAAGGCCAACCTTGGCAACATGAAACCCTTTCTCAAAATATAAATGAATGAATGAATGAATGAATGAATGAATGAATAAATAAATAAATAAATAAATGAATGAATAAATAAATGGAAAATAAAATAAAGTTTAAAAGTGTCCCTAGAAGTCCAGGAAAGTTGGAGGCCATCAGTTTTTCCCCTATTAGTTAAAAACAATTCTGGAGGGCTGACAAGATGGTTCAGTGGTTAAGAATGTGTATTCCTCTTGCAGAGGACCTGAGTTTGGCTCCCAGGACCCATGACAGCAGCTCACAACTATCTGCACTCCACCCCCAGGGGTATCTGATGCCTCTGGCTTCTAAGGGCACTTGCCCTCACGTGCACGTACCCACTTTCCATGCACACAATTAAAAATTGGTACAAATAAATCTTAAAAAGTTAAAGTAATTCTGGATTCACAAGAAGTTGTAAGGACACTCAGCTTTGATGTGTTATGTTGAAAATAGGAAGCCTCCAATCTCCATTCTGGTGGGTGGCATCATTACCCTATATGGATGCTGTGAGAATTCAACCAATCAGAGCCTAGCATATCACTCTCGACTGTCTAACTGGTAACTATGGCTGATACTGTAGTGGTAGTGCCTATACAATGTGTCAATTAAGCATGTAGGTGGCTAGTGCTTGACGAAGGACGTCAGGATTATTTGATTAACTCATTACAAAAGTATTTACAAGAAGAGAACTTGACAAGAATCTACAAATTAAAACAATATGTAACATTGTATATAAACACATGTGAAGTGTTTCACATACACTACCCCAATTAATATTTGTATGCAATTTTCTTTGAAGTAGGGACCATTTTTGCCACTATTTACAGAGGACGCAGTAAGGAAGTCCTCCCAGGCAGATGGCGTGACTACCGTACCTCGGAAGCAGAAGGCATGGTGCCTGGACAATGGGTCTGGGAGGCCGGTCTGGTTGGGGTAGAGGTAGACAGTTCTCACGCCCGGTTTGTCCCCACCGCAGGCAGGCCGAGGGGTGACGATGGGGTATCGGAGGCTGCCATCTGCCAGCCAGCCAGCATAGCACTTGTCCAGGCCATGGCTCCAGGCAGCGTAGAGCTGGCCAGTGGAGGCCAAGGTGGCATTTTGGGCTTCACAGAAGACCTGCGCTTCCTGGAAGGTGAACTGCTCGAGGCGTGTGGCGAAGAACACTTCCCCTGGGGACAGAGACGATGGCAGTGTGATGGTTCATATGCGTCATCAGATGAGTCCTGTTCCCACTGCCCTGGGACAGAACTCCTGGCACCCCTACCCTGCTCACCAGGGCTGTTCACCCACCTATGTGGCACACACTTCTATAGGTTCCAGCCCCACTCAGTCACATCCCCAAGGCCACACCCCTTAGATCCCTTGGGATCCTGGGCAATAGAGACCAGGGGCTCCACTTTGTGCTGAGTGGAATTTCCTGGGATTTGGGCCATCACTTGCTGAAAAAACACAATGTCACAGTTGAGCTGGGGTGAGCTAGTCAGTCTTTGGGGACCTGGCTTCTCCCCCTCCAATCGTGCCTAGGTACCCTTCCTTTGACAAACAGAGGTGACTCAGCTGGCCACCCAAACCCTAAGCACTCTTAGCTCCCTGATTCCCCCATGGAGCTCAGTGACTACCGTGGACCTGACTCACATTCCTCTGGGGTCTCAGCACCCACATATCACCCAGGGCCCTACCCAGCATTTGTTACACTTTTTATGGGTCTCAATATTCAGAAAAACCTCAAATGTGGGTATAAAGCAGGAGTGTTTTACAGATGGGGGGGACTGAGGCTTACAGAGGCTGAGTGGCCGTGCTTAAACTTTTCTAGAACACTGGCAATTTTCAAATTGAGTTCAGTGGAACAACAATTTGGTGACATTCATGGAGGTGTGTGGTTGAATAAACTTGACCAGTGTTGAGTTACAGAGAGTTGAAGCGGTTTGGGGTTACAGGAATTCTCACAGCCTCGGGTTTGTTCATGGGCATCGGGACTCTATAAGGCAGGAGGTGTGTCTGACATCTATCTATTAGAAATCAATCAATTCAGCCACCGAACGCAAGGCCTTCTGAAGGACCAATGTCCCACTACAACATGAGGGGGAAATCATATGAGCCTTTGGTGGGGAGAAGGTGCTTGAATTGAAAGAGGTGAGGGGTGGGCCTCTCCCACCTGGAAAACTGTGTGGGAGCAGGTCTGGGTGGGTGGTGGCAATTCTATCCCTTTCGTGACTCTCCCTTAGTCCCTGTGGGTCTGGAGATGGGAATGTGATAACACAGCCCGTACCCTCAAGCTTGTCCACGTAGCAGTAGACATCATAGGTCTCTGATGATGGGCGCACGCCATAGGTCCTGACTCCGGGGCTGCTGTCCTTGTCGCCCACACATGGGGTCCGAGGGCTCACAATGGGGTATCTGTGAAAGAGAAGGGGAAGGGGGATGAGGGCCCGAACTGAGGATAGGAAAGGCACATCTTGGGTCACGTATTTGTATCAGGTCTCTTGAGCATCTGACAGACTTCAGAAGAGAGTCTTCTACACAAGAGGGCAGGCACTCTGTCAAGATGCAGGGTATGGAGGTGCTTGGAGAGGGTCTCCAGGGGCTTCTTCTGTTTGTCTCTTGGAGGAGAATGACTAAGAACTTGGCAGAGCCCAGTTCCTGCCACCATCTTTCAGAATATGCCTTGGCTTAGGGGCATGTGTGGAATTTAGGGAACGATGCAATCACCAGTGAATTCATTAACCCACAAAACGCGGGGGGTGGGGGGCACCTTGCTGGATGTTGTGCCAGGCAGGGGGCTTCTTGGTGGGGGCTGGGAATGGTAAGCTTGTCCTTTACCTGACAGTCTGGTCCTGCAGCCAGCCAGCATCACACTGCTCATAGCCTGCCTCATAGGCAGCCTGGAGCTGCTCGGGTGAGGCCATGACCGCCCCGGTCTGCATGCAGGCCTGCTGTGCCTCCTCAAATGTCAGAGAGTATCTGGTGGAGCCCGGGCGATAGTGGAATACAACTCCTGGGTGGCAAGGAGAGGGGAGAAAGAAACAGAGGTTAAGACTGATGCTCGTGGGGCTTGTTCGAAGTTTGGCCCCTCCATTTAGACATAATGGATAGATCTGGACAATTCCACCTGAAGTTCTACTTGGTGATGCCGTGAGTGTCATGGGAGATGGCAGTGTCCATCTGTCTATCCCTGGTGGGGATACCATCAAGGCCCTTTATGGAGACTACACCAGAATGTTCTTTCTGTTTGTAGATTTGCATTCATGATCAGCTGGGCTCTGTACTGATTGACATCCCCATCCTTTGAGATATTTCCTGAGTACAGAGAACACCATCTACCTAGCCCAAGGCCTGCAAGTGTTTTCCAGAAAGAATCAGATAATTATATCAGGCTCTTCTTCTCCTACTCCTTCTTGAGAAAGAGTCTTGCTAGATAAACCAGACTGGCCTTGAACTCACAGCTCTCCTGCCTCAGTCTTCTGCGCTGGGACTACAGATATGTACCATCACACCTTGTCTCAAGAACAGGCTTTGTGGGCCTTGTGATTTCTGTGACAAATTGCTCAACTCAGCCACAAGTGCCCTGAATTAGCCATAGACAAAGTCTTAAACTAGTGGCTGTGGCTTTGATCTAATCCTTATTTGTGGGCACTGACATTTGAAACTTAGATAATTTTCACGTATCACAAAATCGTTTTCTCCCTTTGACCCCCCTTCCTCAATTATTTAGGAATGTGGAGGCATTCTTAGTTCACAGGCTACCTCAGAACAGCTGTATTCAGCCTGCTCACGAAACGTTGTTGATTTTTAATCCTGGTGGGAGGACAAGGCAAGGCCATGGGGTCATCCAGAGCAGTGGTGTTCAAGTGGGTCTGGTTTGTTTTGAGCCACGTGGCGCTGTCATCTGTTTGATATACACCTTGGTTTCCCCAGGTGACTTCATTTGGAGTCAATGCTTTGTGGTCGGAGTGTGGACCTAACTGCCCTGCCTGTCCCCCGGGAGTGTACTTACCCCCCGGCAAGCGGGGTTGGCCAGGGACTTCAGCTGCACCTGGTCCGAGGGTCACTTGTACCACCAGGTCCTCACTGGTGAATGCCGTGGCAGAGTCCAGTCCACGTGTGCTTTCCTCAGGAAAGCCCCAGGGCCTGGTGACCCCTTCAGTTCTCTCCTCAGCCTCAGGGAAGGCTGTGGCCCTCACATCAGGGATAACTGTGAGGGCCTCCTCCGGCTCTGAGATAGTGGGGGACAGGTCGAAGATGGGCTTTGCAGTGAGGATTACGTTGCCCCGGACTTCTCCCTCAGTGATATTTCGGGGCAGGGGCAGCTCCAGGTCTGGCCAGGTCACTGTCTGGATGGTGATGTCGCCTTCACCGCCCATCCCGAAGAAGTTTTCTGGGATGTCTACAAAGTCTTCCCCTGGGACAGGATGCAAAGGCAAGCATTAGTGCTCAGCTTGAGACTGTTCCAGGGAGACGAGAGCCGAATGTGCCCCACTTCCTCCTACTTGGCTGGGGCCAGGCACCTGGCCCTGCCCACCACAAAAGCCCTAGGTATCTGAGTGCCATGGCTCCTCCATACCCTCAGGGTGGTTCCAGAACCTCACACAGAATGCTAGAGTCCCTTATATAACCTCTGCACCACTGCGGGACTCTTATGCCATCTTTTGGTTGCTTCTAATTCCTCATACAGTAGAAAGTGCTATTTCAATAGCTGGTACAGTGTCTTGTTTGAGGGAACAATGGCAGGAAAAAAAGCCTGCACGTATTCAGTGTAGATGCAGTTAACTTATTAATAAAAGCGTGAGGTTGGTTGACTTGGTAGACATGCTGGGACACTCATGGTATATTGACCAGCCAGCTCACTGCCTATCAAATCAAATCAGTTCCTATTCCCACCTCCCCACCAGCCACCATGTCGCCCCCGTGCGTGTCTAATGGGACGATGTGAACCAGTGCTAATTAGGGGCACTCCTGAGTCCTGCAGAGGTGAGCTGTGCAAGCCATGTTGTTGGCCAACTGCCTGCCTCAGAGTCCTGGACAAATGAGGCGCTGGCAGACACAAGGGGGTTATTAAAAAAGAGAATGTGCATGAGGGTGGTACTTCCAGAGTGGTGAGAGGATCAAAAAGTGGATAGAGGCTTTTGGGAGAGAGGGTATCCCTCTTCACATTCGATCAGGCTATAGAATTGAAATAAGAAATGAGCTGCCCCTGTAT
This sequence comes from Peromyscus attwateri, assembly GCA_902168425.1. Classification (NCBI taxonomy): domain Eukaryota; kingdom Metazoa; phylum Chordata; class Mammalia; order Rodentia; family Cricetidae; genus Peromyscus; species Peromyscus attwateri. The sequence goes on along the minus strand of CABHPP010110038.1, from coordinate 11,082 downwards.
TGTCAACAATCATATTGTAACGTGTATGCAATACATTTACCAAACTTATGCTGTTCATTTTCGCCTCCAAGAATTAGGGATCAATTATAAGTTACAGTGTGTTAAATAGAAGATTAAAAACTTACTTTAAAAATTTGTTCTAATTTTTCCAAATGAAGTCACAGAACTTTCCCTTATTCTTACAGAAACACTTTGTTTAGGTGCATCCAGATTAAAAGGGAAGGTACCAGCTAGCTCCTGTCCGCTAACAGGCCCCACCTCCTCTCTATCAGAGGGGTTCAGGGTGTTGACTTCTCCAGCTTTGTGCAGCAAGGGGGAAGAGCTGGGAATCACACCCAGAAAACAGCGACTCTTTGAACATAGGCTTTAAACGCTGTTCTGTGGGGATCCGATGAGACAGGGCTGGATACACGGTGACCTCCACTGTCTCTGCTTTAAGAACCAGTGAAAACGGGGAGGGAGATGATTAAAAATGCGGGGCTCAGGAACTCAGTGGTACCTTCCCAAGATCTTATTGGGACCTGCTTTGGCGGTAGAACCCCCTCCCCGCCTTCAGCCCCAGTCCCACCTGTGTAACAGATGGCGTCATAGCGGGATGAGGGGTCAGGATAGCCTGTCTGGTTGGCGTGCAGATAGACAGTTCTTACACCCAGGAGGTTGCCCCCGCAGTTGGGCCGAGCCTTGGAGATGGGGTAGCGCACACTGCGGTCGGCCAGCCAGCCGGCGCTGCACATGTCCATCCCGCTCTGCCAGGCCAGGTAGAGCTGGCCCGTGGTGGCCAGCCGCGCCCCCAGCCTGCGGCACTCATTGGCTGCCTCCTGGAAGGTGAACTTCTCCGGGGATGTGGCATAAAAGACCTCGCCTGTGAAGGGCACATCACACTGGGTTAGGGTTTCACTCCCATCCCACCCAGCCTGTGTCCCCAAGAGGTCCGCATGTTTTCTCGGAGGTTTATGCTTTTTTTTTCCCTGTGGTCCCACGTTAGGATCTCACAGCTTGTCTGTCACGCCCCAGTCTCCATTCCTTTCTGGACTTTTGGGTAGGATGACATTAATCTCCTAACAAGGTCCTCCTCCCCCGCCCCCCCAACAGAAAAGCAGCCAAAAGAGCAAGGGGTGGAGCAACCGTGAAATCAGAAGCACCTGTGGCCCGGGTGATTGCTGTTCATCCTCCCACCGCTAGGGGGCGTTCCGTTAACACAGGCGCCGCCCATTTCTAGAAAACCATCCCCAATTCAAATTCTGATTAGAAAAGCAGGCCTCACCTTGGACCCCTTAGAGTCCTGGCTTCCAAACCAGGGCCAATAGTACCCAAAGGGGCCATTATAGATAATTTTAGGTCTGCTAGCTTTTAAACAATATTTCCTAAAACCTGCCAAAGTTGTTTGAGAATGGTGTGTCGATGTGTGTGTGTGTGTGTGTGTTATCGGATCACTCATTCCAGTTATCCTTGTTCAGTGGCAGTTCAGACCAACTGTTATATTTGTCTTGGGTTAGTCAAACATGGGAGCACAAAAGCTTGTTACTTAATAGAGGGTTTGGCTCCTGAGATGAGAACTGGAAGGCGGTAAGAAGGTTGGGGTATGTCCCCACCAACTTTTCTCCCAACTGGAGGAGCTTGGGAGCTTTGGGAGGCATGTTCAGAGAGTGTGGGGGAGGTCCAGAGTGATAAATGGGTGCAGATGGGAGAGGGGTGTCATCTACATGGCAGGGTAACACTATGTTCAAAATTAGTACCCTTATGAAACAGAGAAATGGCCTAGGTTTCTCCCCCAAACATCCCATCAAAAGGCCTGACATAGGACTTCAAGCTGAGGGCAGGAAAGTGGAGAGAGAGTGGCTGGGAAAGTGTTTCCTGGAAACTATGTGTCTGTGGTGTCCAACCCAGAGTGGCCTAGGGTGTCCCTCTTGAGTGGGAAATGGAGCCCGGGGTCTGTCACTGAGCTCCACCCCAGTCCTGAGCCTGGCTTTGATGACAACATGGACCTTAAGGCAGGGCTGGGTTGGCCAGAGATACTGAGGTTCTGGATAAGAGGCACAGTCCCAGAGGACGTTGGAATGTGGAGTTGGGTGGGAGCACCAGACGGTTTGCAGATGCCTGTGGCCACTGAGACCCCTCCAACGTGGATAGTGAGGATCCCAGCTAGAGACCATCCCTCTTCGTGGCAGGAGGGGACCGAGGGAGGACCCTGGCCCAGAGGAGGCCTTGTGTAGCTATCCCAAATGTGAGCCTGGTGATGGGGAAGGAAAACGCATCTTGAAGGGAGCTGGCTTTCTCCTAATGGGAGGTGTGGCCTCACCCTCCATCTCCTCAGCGAAGCAGTACACGTCATAGGTCTCATTGGTGTCCCGGATTCCGTAGGTTCTCACTCCAGGAAACTCATCCTTGTCTCCATAGCAGCCTTCCCGAGGAGTGTGGATGGGGTACCTGTTGGGAAGCCAGCATGGAAGTGTGACATTGGGAACAGAGGAAGCCCAAGGTCACTGTTCTTGTAGCCTTCACCTTCATAGGTGGAAACAAAGGCGTGATACCAAGTCTGCCCGGAACACCGGCTGCCCCTCCAGTCTCAATGCTACTTACTGCTGAGACAGGCCCTGTTACTGCGTATTCTTGGCACCAAACACACTCTCTCTGGGGCTAGACACCTTTCATGTAAAAGGCCAGAGTCTTGTGGGGTTTGTAAACCATAGGCTTCTGTGGTGAGCACTTTCACTGGAGCAGCATGGAGCAGCTACACACAGTGTGTAACCAAGGGGGCATGGCTGTGTTTCAACATAACTTTATTTACAGAAACTAAGGATGAGTTGGGTTGGATTTGGCCAAGGTTCCCACTTTGTACCATTGAGTCTTAAGTCACTAGGTGAGGCAGGGGCTGGACTCTATTGTACACTTAAACTAAGGTCTAGAAATGTTTGATGTGTTCAAAGTCACACAGCTTCTAAATTCCAGTGCTGGGATTTGAGTCTAGCTCTTTCTGAAGCCAGTATGTGAACTCTTGACATATTAGATGGTTGTCTCACTTATCAATATTTTTTATTTACTGATTTTGGTGGTTTGTTCCAGTTAGCTTCAGCTGTCAGCTTGACACAGCCTAGAATCGTCTGGAGAAGTCTCAGTTGAGGGGATGCCCAGATCAGCCTGTGGCCATGCCTGTGAGAGGTTGTCTCGATCTATGATTAGTACAGGAGAGCCCAGCCTACCATGGGTGGTACCATCCCTAGACAGGTGAGCCTGGGATGTGTAAGAAACTAACTGAGCATGGGCCTGTGGGTGAGCCAGACAGTAAGTCACAAGCAACACTCCTCGATGGCTCCTGCCTCCCAGTGTTTCGGCCCTCACTTACCTCAATGATGGAACCTGACCTAGAAGAAGCTGAAATGAACCTTTTCCTCCCCAAGTTGCTTTTGATCAGAGTGTCGCATCTCAACAACAGAGATGACACCATAACAGTGCTGTATGGCCTTGTGACCTAAGATCCCCCGGCCTGCCAAATCTTGCAAAGCTCTCTTCCTGAGGCCTTGTATGTTGGCTCTGGGGCTAGCACTGTGATGCACATGGGGTGGGCAGTCTGTCTTTGCAGGCTCGGAACACTCTTCCGGGGTCCTGGAAGTAGGCCTCTATCTGCACTGCCTTGCCATGGGGCTCCCAGGACTCACTCAGAAAAAGATGCATCTAGTTGCTTGATTTACGTATGTCTTGTCTTACAAAAAGGGACATAAATTAGGCAGTATACAAAAATAAATAACACTCTCAAGTTAAAGATGGACAAACAAACCGGAAGTAAAGAAACACCGACAACAGAAAAAAAAAAAAAAAAACGGGCCAAGAGAGTAGTGAAGTTCAGAACAAGGTTGCTGGTATTATTTCTCCTGGGAGAGAGAATAATGGTGACCTGGGATGTTGACAAGGCTGGACCCCGATCCCTAACCTAGACTGGTCATAGGGTCGTGTTCATGTTAGCTAATACTGGTCCGTGTCCCACACCATCACCTGACCCGTTCTGCTTGGCCTCTGGTACCTGGACCTCAGCTCTGACGGTTCTTCTTTTGGGGACGGGGGTCTCACCTGACGGTCTGGTCAGCCAGCCAGCCTGCATCGCACTGGTGGAAGCCATCCTCGTAGGCAGCCTGCAGTTGCTCAGGTGTGGCGATGATGGCGCTGTTCTGCAGGCAGGCCCGCTGTGCTCGGTCAAAGTCCAGCGTGTAGCGGGTGGAGATGGCTCTGTAGTGGAACACGATACCTGTGGGACACACAGACCGGAGGCGGGTGAGGTGCGAGCTCTGGTTACTGAAGCGCTAGAGAAACAGTGGCAAGAATCAGAGGGACCCTGGACAGCTCTGGTCCAGGCTGACATGGTTTCCTTCTCTGACTTCTTTATTGCAATATTTTATTAATTCTTGGGGAATTTCATACATGCAAACAATGTATTTTGATCATACTTACCCCAAATCCTCTTCCTAGCTCCTTCCAGCTTTACCCCCAATATTCCATCCACCCCTCCCACGGAGTCCAACTTTTGTTGCCTGTATGCTCATGGGTGTGGGGCCATCCACTGGAGTGTGGTCAGCCTCCTGGGGGCTGTGCTTTCAAAGCCGTCCGCTGTCAACAACTCCTCAGCTGTTGAAGCTCCATGTGGTTTGTTTTTTTTTTTGTTTTTTGCTCTTGCTGGAACGCCATCTCCTCTCCACCCTACCCCATCCCACCCAACCACCGTAACAGGGTGCGTACCACCTCCTCACAAGGCATTCCTTCTAGGACACCTATAATAATTCTGACAATAAGAAAGTTCTTTGAACTAAGGCAAAAGCTGTCTCTTTGTAAATTTTTTTTGCCACTCCAGAACCCTCTTTCTTTTTTCTTTTCCCAGAGAAGGAGACACTGAGAGTTCCATGTCCCCAGTAGATCAGGGACATCCTAATGAGTTCTCTTAGAGAGAAGGGAGACCAGGGAGCGAGTCTTCAGCCATTTCTTTAGCCTCTGAAGCTGAGAATACAGAGGTGGTGGAGGAGGAGGAGATGCCTGGATGATATGTTCGGAAGCCACTTTCATTCATTTCTAGGGTCACATCAGGTGTGGTATTTGATTCATCCGCTTAGGTGCAAAGTGGGCACACTTACAAGGCCCACGTGTTGTAGGACACACCCCTCTGGGTATGTCTGCGAGGATTTAACTGAAGAGGAAAGACCCACCCTGACTGTAGGTGGTACCATTCCATGGTCTGGGGTCTCAGAGTGAATAACAAAAAAGAAGGAGAAAGGGAGCAAGCTGAGCACTTGGATCATCTCTCTGCTTCCTGACTTTTGGTGCAGTATGGTGAGCTGCTGCACACTCCCGCTGCCGTGGAGTCCCCAGCACGGTGGATTGTACCTCCTCAAACTGTGAGGCAAAGTAACTCCTTACTCCCCCAAGCTGATTCCTGTCGGGTATTTGACCACAGCAACAAGAAAAGCTGATGAACTCAACAAGTCAAGGATTGTTGGCAAACACAAACTACCAATACCAGGATGCATTTATGTGCTCTGCCCCAGCGTTCCAACCCCACAGAGCATAGCATTGCCAGCTCCACATCAGAGGAAGTCAAGAATAAAATGGGTATGTATAAAATGGGTATGAATAAAATGGGTATGTAATTCTTATTTAAACTTACATTTACAACTAGTATCTTTACCTCTTATAAGCTTATTACTGTATGTTTTAGGACTACCTTAGATTCTTTTTGCAAGCTTATATTTTTAAAGGAACTCTATGGATCTATTTTACAAACTTATATAGGGCTACCATTAGCATATATTTAACTTAGTAAACACCTAAAGATTTCTTAACACAGATCTAACAAGACAGAATTTTTACAAACTCATATATCTTATTTTCATCTTTTTCTACTTCTTACTCTTAATTATTATCACTATCTCTATTAGAAAGATTCTCTTAACTAGACAGAAAGTACGTACATCATTTCTAAAGTTTAGAGCTTATAGTCAACACCCACAACAGCCCTTCCACAGCTCCTTCAGAGAAACCCCTCTCCCACTGATTCCACTCTCTCCCTGCACGGTCCCTTCCCCCCAGATGCAGAGCCCCAGACATCCCAGGCTGCTCTGCTCCTCTGCTAGCTGCCTTTGGAGGTAGGGGCTTTCTTTTTTCCCCAAATCTGCCTGGAAATGGGGGGTGGACTGGGGGGAGGGGAGCAGGGCGGGAGGGGGGAGAACGGGGGAATCTATGGCTGATGTGTAAAGTTGAATTATGTTGTAAAATAAAATAAAATAAATTAAAAAAAAATGGGTATGTAAGCGGGAAAGCTAGCCACCAAGGTCCACACTGGTGAGGACATCATTCCAATTCTTTCTACAGACAACATGGCATCCGCATGGAAGGCCTTTACCTTTTACTATGACCTCCAGGGTGGCTTCGCTGTCCTCAATGCCATGCATCACCTCACAGCGATAGATCCCAGAGTCATTGGAGCGAAGGTTCTGGATTTCCAAGGTGGCGTCACTGGGGATGGCTGGATAGTTGGGTAAGGACACCTTGTCTTGGTAGATGCTGTTGACTCGAACCTGTCCTTCAGTGGCCACCAACAGTACGACCTCTTTCTCCTTGGAAACACGGCTCCACTTGATTCTTGGGGCAAGGGGGGCAGTGGAGGGCGCAGTGGTCACAGGATGCATGGGGTCGATGAAGTAGCAGGGGATGGTGAGGGAAGTCCCTAGGAGGACCTTCAGTGGGGATGGTTGAGGGATGCTCACGCTCAGTGAGTTGTCATGGTCTGTCAGGGAAGGGTAGGAGGACAACAGACATGTTAGGGTAATAGAGACCACAAGCCACCCAGAGGTCCTAGAAATGCAGCCATCTGAGAGGCCCCAATCCCAATCCGCCCACCGTGGGAGACCCTGGGGACTTCCAGGAAGCTTCACAACACCCTCTCCAGATCAACATCCTTCAAGATCTCTGGTGTCTGCCCCAAGACAAACCATAGAGCCAGAAAAGGGTTCCAGAGGAGCATGGGAGAGACATCACAGCCAAGACCTCAAACTACAGACACCTAGGGGCTGCCAAACCATAGATAAACAGGATTCCTGTTCTTAGGGTAGTGACATGTTTGATTCCGAGATTTTTAGAAAAAAACATATTGGGGTATTTATTTTGGATATGATGAGTTCCCCACAAAAGGTCTATGTGTGGGAAGTTTGGCAGTGTTATTGAGAGGTGATTGGATTATAAGAATGCCAGCCTCATCAGTGAATTTATCCATTGGTCAGTTCAGAGCTGAATTGGGATGTGGGGTCTCACTGGAGGGCAATAGATCACTGGAGGTGTGAATTTGAAAGGCACATCTTTTTCACTGTCCCCCGTCGATCTGTGTATGTCTCTGTCTCTGTCTGTCTGTCTGCCTGCCTATCTCTCTGCTTCCAGGCTGCCAGGAGGTGGACAACTCCCTTCCATTGTACCTTCAGGCATGATGTTTCTGCCTTGCCACAAGCAAGCTGTTTCCCTGAGACATTTTCTCACAGAGTCAAGAACCATCCAACACATGGAGTGTAATAATTATCAAGGGGTATACAAAATTCTACACAACCTTTAAATTTGAGATACAGAACTTCAAAGATGTATCCACCCCACCCTGCGAGGTCTGCTTTGGGTTTCAGCTGGACCTTGTTGGAGGACAAGGCTTCTGAGGTAAAGGGTGAGCAGATGGGGAAAGAACAGGTCAGACATTTTTTTTTGCCTGTAAAGTCACATCTGGGATTCTGATCTGGGCAGGACTAGACAACATAAAAATTATGAAGTGTGTCAATAGAGAAGATGCGGTGTTTCCCAAATCCTGTTGGAATGAGACACATCACTTGTCATGGAAGGTCTTAAATGTACAGAACCTTCCCTTTCAGGGGACCCTACAGGTTGAAATAAACATGTTTAAGATGGATGTGGCTGGTGAATACATACATGGCAGGGTAAGGATGGGGTGAGGGGGTGAGGCAGGAATGTCTGGAGTCCAGCCTGGACCTTTTGATGTCTGGACGGACTCCACCATCCTTCCGCAAACACCTCCATTTGCTGCTCAGCCCTGATGCCACTGGCCACAGCTTGGCTCTGCAGTGGTGGTCTCTGGGACTAGCTGGAGGCCACCGTTGAGTCCAACTTGGTGGTTGTTAAAGCTCCCAGCTAACCCTCTCAGTGGACCGTCTTGCTGATGTGGACACATCTCCCTGGGTGACGGCCAGCGTCTGGAGATTCGGGGGTCCCTGAGCACCAATGGAGGTCCAGCTACTGCCCACATCTACATATTCAAAAGCTGTGAATCAGGCCAAAAAAAGTGACTGAACAAAATACTGTGTGTCTTTCCATTTGACCATGGGAATCTTTTTACCACGACTCTGAAGTCCTCAAGTGTTGCGTTGGGATACAGTGGGTGGGTGGGAGGAAGAGGGACCAAGTCTCCTCTTGTCCCCTGCACTGTGAGGGAGGTCTCACAAACATGTTTAGCCCTGGGGTTCCAGATCTCCACACCAGGTTGTCACGTTCCTCACCCTTCCCTTGAGCCTGGGGTGGGGGGCTTACACCAGGGCTGTGCCCTGGCTTCTAGAGGAAAGACCAGACTTTTCGCCTGTGTTCCTCAGGTTCTTTCCTCCTCTTGGACGCTCCCTGGCAGCCTTTCTCTTTGTTCTCCGTGTCTTCTCTCTGCCCTGTTCTCACTGTGCAGCAGTTCTGAATGAGATCCCCCAAGGAGAGGGTTCTGTGAAGGAGGCCCAGCAACTGTCCTTGTGAGAGGGCATCCAGGAGTGGATGCTGGTGCACCAGGCTCTGGGTTTATGTGCCCGCATGTGGGTGCCTTCCCACCGCAGCTAGAAAGGGGCGGGGCCAGGAAGAGGCCAAAAGAAGTGGGAGGGGGGACTGTGTCCCGGAACCAAGTTGTGTCCTGTACTCAGAACCCAGCACTCGCCCACTACTGAATAAGGGAGCCACGCCTGGACTTGTTCTCACCTGGAATTTCTTCTGAGATCACTGCCGCGATGACCCTCAGAGTCACAAAGACCAATAGTAAAGTGGTCATAGTTCACCTGGAAGAGGGGGCAGAGGTGTTATTTGGACAGGTAAGGCACATCGAGGTGGAAGAGACAACATGATAGAATCCAGGCCCCAAGGCTCTGAAATCACATTGCACAACCAGAGGGTGCAGGGGTTTGCTGGGGTGTTTCCTCCAAGAATCCTTGCCTCAGGAACCTCCAATCGTTTCTTAGCTTAATTCAAAGGTGACGTGTACATCGGTCCTCCCATCTTCTAGCCAGTGGAGACTCATCCTAA
>CABHPP010110037.1:0-30729 GCA_902168425.1 Peromyscus attwateri | reverse complement strand
AAGCCAATAACTCATCCAAGATAATGAACTTACATGTCCACCACCCCATAAGCTTCTTTGTTCTTTTTTTGTAATCTTTTTTAGTCTTAAATTTTTCTTTCAGTCATGTTGCCACAAAATTGACAATCTAGAAATAGCACTTGATTATATCAGGCCAGTGTGGTTACCTTAGTGAAATTTCAGCAACTCTATTCTCCTTCAGCACTAATTAGGAATCATTTTAGTCCCTAAAATATTGTATTTACCTTTTTTCCCCTCCACAATCAATCCTATGAATAGCTTCTCACAGAATAAGGAGTGCTAACATAGCCTGTAGTAAAAACTCTTAGTCTTGTATGTGTATTATATTATGACTTGCAGTTTAATGTTTTTGTGAGATTCCTGAGTGTGTGAATGAGTGGGGTCTCTGACTCTTGTACCTTCTTTTGGGTTCTTTTCCTTCTGTTTATCTTGTCCAACTCTGATGTGATAGTTTTTGTTTTATCTTATTATATTTTGTTGTCTTTTACTACTACCCCTCAGGAGTCTGTTTGTTTTCTAATCTGAGACAGAAAGGGAGTGGATCTGGATGGGAGGGGAGGTGGAGAGGAACTGGGAGGAGTAGAAGGGAGGGAAATCATAATCAGGTTATATTATGTGAGAAAAAAATCTATTTTCAGCAAAAGGAAAAGAAATCCTGAGTCTTAACATGGCTTAGTAGACTCTTCAACATTAAAGACACCTTATAAAATGCCCACCCACTAGCATTTACTATGCTTTCACTGTGACACTGAAGAGCAAGAAGGCACCAATTTTATAAATATTTAAAGAAATAGGAGGTCCTAGAAAATCAGGCCTTTTACTTAATAAGTCATAAAATGAATCAATAAGTATGTAATTCACATCAATACCACAGGACAAACTCCATCATTTGAGCATGTCCTGTCTTGAAGATCATCCTTAAAAACAAACCAACAACCATCTTGGCCATTATATATTGAAACTATACTGTGATAGATCATCTAGTTAAGAGTCTGAAAACTTTATATCCTAGGAACAAATTTGTTGGAAACAAGCATTTTATGATTGTCGTTCTAAAGGAGAAGGCTCTTGCCAGAAGGTCTTACCAAGAGAGCATCATGTTGGCATGACTCAGCAAGCCACAAAAGGTCAGGCCACAATCCACAGGGTATAGACGTCATCTACTTCATTTGTATTACTGGATGATGGTAGTGACATCATATAGCAAATGTCTGGTGATGCCTGAATTATGGCAAATCCCAACTGTTATGCCTGAAAAGGGATTGTGTGTGTGTGTGTCTGTGTGTGTGTGTGTGTCTGTGTGTGTGTGTGTGTGTGTGTGTGTGTGAGAGAGAGAGAGAGAGAGAGAGAGAGAGAGAGAAGAGGTTATCAATGTGCTTTTTGAGACTAAAGTGTCTTCAAGTAACTCGAGAATTTATTAATTCTGGAACAGGTGTTCCGAGAACATTTTCTTCTCTTGAACCCTAATTGCTAGATGATGATCTTCTCTCACTAATGCGAGGGCACTCCAGCTGGTTGTTCTGCTCTCACAGCAAGTTCCTGGGCCTGACTGATCTTTGCACTTCCTAATATGCGCAGCATTTTTGTTGGTTGCCTGACAGAATTAATGAATGTAGAGCAACCCGGTGTTGAATACAAACATATACATTTAGGAAGCAGCACTCTGGCTTCCAGAGCCAACACTGTTGTTTCATTTGCTTATTTAATAATAGTAAATGGCACTGCGGTCTCGGAGGAGCAGGGGAATGGCAGGGAGTGAAAGACACATGCCAATCTGTGGCCGGGACACAGAAGTTAGGAAACAGCACAGCTGGACTGTGCACAAATGGTGTGTGGCACTATTTCCTGCTAATAGTGTCCCAATGTTTCCCTTACATTAAATTGCATTCAACATCTAATATGTGGAGATAAATAAATGGAAACAACGTGATTTGAAGGGAAAGCCTTGACACTTGGATTGACTTTTTTTCTTAAAAGAAGAGACATGATACTATGTTACAAGAACTTGGTAAAGTTTCTTGTCTCAGTAAACAGTAAAGACTGACCCACTGTTCAAATACCACCATCAGCTCCAAATGCCCCTTCACATTCCCTGTCTCTTTGCCAAGTGGTCCCCTCCTGCCCTCCTGAAAAGAAAAAACTGGAGCTCCAGTGCCTTAAGCCTTTGTTCTAGGAGGGGCGGTTCACTTTTCTCCATTCTGAAAACCCTTCCTAGGGAGAGCCTTAGGCTGCTTTTCCCTGAGGCAGTACCCCATGGCTCCCATGCCATGAGGGCTCAGGGCAATCCTGGGCCCACTTTAACATCTTTAAAAATACTTAAGATGACTAAAGACAAAGCAGATTTCCTCCCCTGCTGGGTTTCTTCTATTAACTTTCTTTACCAGCTCCATGGACTCAGGGCAGCAAAAGATCAGTTCTCAACTTCCTAATGCTGGCACTTGGAGCAGCACTGTCCCTGAGATGACAGGGCCGTGCCTCAAAGGGAACAGAGCTTTAAGACACGAAACCACTTTCTATTCTGCCTAAACGCCTGTTGCAATCTGTTAATCAGTGTGTGCATCTATGCGTGTGTTTTAATGACATTCTCACAACTTTCACTTTCATCAGAAAAGCAAGGAGTTTCCTCCACATTCTTTGACACACTGCAGAGAAGGCACTCTGATATTCTCTTACATGTTCAGCTCTACATGAAGTGCCTGCCATACCAAAGCGGCCCAACAATCCTCTAAAAATGAGAAAATGAATAAATGAATGAAAAAATCAGACAGAATCTGCCTGATTGCATTAGAAACAGAAAGTAAAAAGAATGATGTTCTTCTTGGGTACGGAGAGGAATGATACAGACGAAAGGGACTTTAGAGTCTAACGCAGGGTAGTGTGGTAAGCCGGATCTTGTTTTGGGATAGGGTGCCTGTGTAAAATAATATGGAAATGTGAATGTGGACCGAGTGTAGGACAATACAAAACAACTGTGTTAATGGTACTGAGCGTTACAATCATGCAAATACTCCCTAAGGAAACATCCTCTCTTCAGAGCACATGCAATGGAATTTGGGATAGAAATGGGGTGTTGAGTGTCTTTGCCTGGCTTTCTGCAGTGAGGTGCTTGGTAAGCACTCTATCACTGAGCTTCTCCTCCAGCCCCAAGACTTATTTGTAAGTATCTTTCAGAAAGAAATAAAGATGCCAAATGGGGTTGGGGATTGATAGCTCAGTAGTTAAGAGCACTGGCTGCTCTTACAGAGGACTAGGGTTCAATTCCCAGCACCTACATGGCAGCTCATGACTACCTTTAACTCCAATTCTGGGTGATCCCACACCCTCACACATGCAGAAAAAAAAACATCAATGCATATAAAAAATAAAAATAAATAAATAGATCATTTTTAATATCAAAGGTTGTGGTGTATAAGTGTACATACAGCACAGAGGAGATTGAAAAGAGAGGCACTTAACTAGTTCTAAACCTACTTCATGATGCTGAAGGTTTATTGTTAGTGTGGATAGAGGTGTGCTCTTCTTCTTTACTTAAACCCATGGAGGAAAACAAAGGACATTCTGAAGATGACATCAACGTAATTTCTCTGAAGAACTTTTAAAGATTGCAACCTTCTAATATGCTAGGATGGAAAAAAATCAAAATAGTCTCTCTGGAACAAAAAGATGCCAGGCTAGTCACATCCCAGTCCCTGCTTGTAACATCTTCCAGTCTTCAGCAATCCTTGAAAATCATGGTCACCATCCAGGATTCAGGTGCAACACGGTCTTGGGTAGGAAGCAGTGACATGCATCACAGGCTTTGCCATCTAGACACGGGGCATTGGAGGGAACCACCTAGGGTGGTTAGTGTTGAATCGCTTCAGCTCAAAAGCCCTAGACATGGAACTGACAGGGTGATGAGAACCAAGAACTCTGCTCTCCATCCCTTCCTGTGAGTCCAGCTGGGTCCAGTGTAACTTCATCTCAAACTAAGAGAAATTCATGTTAACATTTCTTACAGTGCAGATCTTCAGACAAATGATCTTAATTTGGTTTATTTGCATTTGTTTCCACGTTGCCTTTGTCTTTGAAGAATAGCTTGGCTGATTCTTGTCTGCAAGCCTGTTTTCATTTTCCTTCAGCACTTCGTTATGATCCAAAGTCTTCTGAGTTCTACAGTTCACAGTGAGAAGTCTCCAATTATCTTTTCGTTAGTTTTCCTCATCTGCCTTCCACATTTCCCTACAGTTAGATACTTCCAATGTTTTCTCTGTCAGTATTTTGACTATGATATATCCAGAAATAATATTCACTGTTTAGACTTCTTAGCTTTAGTGAACTTTTGAAACTGTAAATTGTTATTCTTCATTAAACTGTAGAGTACTGGACCATTATTTCCTTCAACATTTTTTTCTGACTTCTTTCTTCCTCTAGAATTCTATCTACAAATACATTAAACTGTTTAACATTGTCCTAGAAATGGTTCATTTCTATTTTTAAAATGTTTTCTTTTATAATTTCATATGTATAAGCAACATTCTTTCATAACCGCCCCCCCCCCAGTTATTCACTTCCCCATCTCACCAAATCCCTTCTGCCTTCTAAGTCACCTTGATAGTTTTGTGTGTCGTGTGTCGTGTGTCGTGTGTCGTGTGTCGTGTGTGTGTGTGTGTGTGTGTGTGTGTGTGTTACAACACTCCACCAGGATGTGAGCAGTTTAGACTGAAAATTTGTATATTACTTCTGAGGGTTTTATGCAGACAAATTTTCTTTAAAAATTCTAGCAACTTTTCTTTAAAAATTCTAGCAACTTCATCTTCCCCCAACTCTGATATTGGCATATCCAGCAGCAGCACGGTTTATTTATGGCACCATTTTCCATAGTCATATCTGAAAGCATTGAGCGTCATGACCCTTGAACCATAATCTGAAAACCCACAATTCAAAACCATTTCAAATGCAAGTTCTCAAAACTCCCTCTTACAGATTTGTTTGTTTTAATCTGTTGACATCTGAGTTCTCTGGCATTAATTAAATTTGTTTTGCTGAACTGCCATGTACTACACATCCAATAATATCAAAATACATTTAATTAATAATATGAAATAACTAGCTTATCTACACACAGTATTAAAAAGAGAATATTAAAATTCTAATAAGCTAACTTGTTCAATGTCGCTCAAATTAACTTTTAGTTTTTATTTTGTTTTCTTTTGTTTTTGAGACAAAGTCTCATACTATAACTGTCTTAGTTTGGGTTTGTATTGCTGTGAAGAGACACCATGACATTTAATTGAGGCTGACTTACAGTTCAGAGGTTTAGTCCATTATTGTCATGGCAGGAAGCATGGCAGCATGCAGGCAGACATGGTGCTGGAGAAGGAGCTTAGAGTTCTACATCTGGATCCACAGGCAGCAGAAGGAGACTGTGTACTACACTGGGCATAGCTTGAGCATATGAGACCTTAAAGCCCACTCCCAAAATGACACACCTCCTCCAACAAGGTCATACCTCCCAATAGTACCACTGCCTATGGGCCAAGCATTCAAACACTTGAGTCTATGGAGGCCAGACCTATTCAAACCACCACAATAACCCAGGCTAGTCTTGAATTCATGTCAATTCTCCTACCTCATCCACTAAGTGCCTGTGTCACCACACACAGCTCAATGTCATTGAATTTGATATGTTCAATTTAAATTAACATGTCTCTGACACTGGCATTATTTAGCAATACATTCTTGGAACTCAAACAGCAGTGATCAGTATGCTACTGGAGAACTTAGAACAAAGCCACTGATTCTAATTAATGGAATTACTCCTTACAAGTAGCCTATGAAATGGGTACCACTGTCAATCAATTCAGTAAATAAGAAAACCCTAGAGTTCAGCTTGTCTGTGAAAGTAATTGCTAAAGCCAGGATTCAAATGTATTTCCATTTGGATTCTTAAATTCCACTGTTAATCATGAGTCATTCTATGAGTAAAGATAAAATCAAAAGAAAGATTATTGTCAAGTAACAGAAGACTATTTTTAGAAAAATAAATTGTAGTCCTCTTTGAAAAGCCAATTATAGGCAATAAAGCCACATAGAACTGGCTTTTAGAGACTGTAGTAACCTATGCAAATCAAGACAAGGAAATACCAACTGTCCTAAGGCTATTGCTAAATCTAGATTTCCTAGAATAGATTATTCAGGGGAGTCAGAAACTATGCCAAGGTGAGTTTATTTCTCCAGGTAACTGTTTTCCTAATTCACACATAGCAACAGTTTCTGTTTGTGCAGTTCTCAAAATGAGGGAACACCTTTTCCTTTATTCTTAAACCTGTGAGATGTCTCTGATCTGGGAAAGAATTTGTATATTAAACAAATGGATTTATTTCCATAAAGAAATGACTGAAGAAACTAATGTAACTCACCAAACAATGCATTATAAATGTGCTGATTAAGCTTCTAGGTCCCATAGACTCTAAGAAAAGATCAAAGCAATTGATTTTCTGAAAGAAAATTATCAGTCCTCATTATTCCTTGATATAAGTAAAAACAGTCAAATTAATAAAAGTGTTAGGTACAAATGAAGTAGCTCCATTTTTTGCCAGTAACTTCAACATTGTGTGGCATGGCAAGCAAGGAGGAGGCGATACAGACGTCACATAGACCATTTCTACCTTAGGTCCTGCCACACAGCATCCTTTATTCTCGTGAGAATAACCACTTTAAAATAATACAAAAAAATGCTTTTAATGTATAAGCATATTGTAGCACTTTCTGTAGCTGAAATAAAACCTACATAAAAGGAATTTCCCAATTACAACATTCATAGAAGAAGCATAAAAATAGTCCCTCAAGGTAATTACCTCTCCTGTCTTGGAATCTGTAACGGCTTGGAAAGTCCTCTGCTCAGCTCCAGAAGGCCAAACACATCAGTGTTGCTAGAATAAACAAACTGTATCAACCTCCAGGAATAGCTACATTTTAATATCCGACTGCTCAAGTGGGAAGTCCTTCTAGACTCAATGAAATAAATCACATCAGGTAATGAGGACACTGGGAGAAAACAATGACTGAACTACCTGTTCTGAGCCTAGGGTATTTCTCAGAACCTGCTCAATGATATTATGTAAGTGGCCCTCTAGGACAACAGTTTCCTCAGCTGGCCACTAAAGTGCCTACTACTGAAGTCCGATTATCCCTTGTCTGAACTGTTGTGCATAGAAAGGCTTGACAGCTCAGACCATCCCTAACATGAGATAAAAAGAGTGGTCATGAGGGAAGAGAGAGGCAGGTGATGATGAAATTAAATACTGAACAGAATAAATGATGAGATGACAGTGTCCCAGTGATGCAATTGCCTCTGATGCTCAATTAAGCAAAAGTCACATCAGGTACCACGTCACCAGTACATTATCAAGTGCTCAACTTTTTTCTTAGTGATTCTATAAGTGAAAATATTTAACTGACTTAAGTCAGTAAAAAAATTCATCCTACATTACAGAAATATATTTAATGGATGTTAATATTAATACTTAATATTTAATGGGTATTAATAATTCTGTTCAACAAATGTACTCTAAATAATAAATACTATTTCTACTGTACTGCTGTGTGTATTTTCATTATTTTTCTTTTATAAACCTCATCTCACTTTAGTAGCACCAACGTAGCTGAAGTTTTCCTGTGTCCCAGCCTGCTGGCCGTCGGGACAAATCTCTCCCACTCGTGTCCCCCAAGTAAACACAGAGGCTTATTTTAATTATAACTGCATGGCCATGGATCAAGCCTTTTGCTAGCTAGCTCTTATATCTTAAATTATCCCATAACTATTAATCTATGTATCACCACATGTTCCGTGGCTTTACCTGTGTCCCATTACATGTTGCTCCTTGGGCGGCTCTCTGGCTTCTCCCCCCACCTTCTTCCTGTCTCTGTCTTTGAATTTCCCGCCTGCCTCTAAGATGCCTTGCCATAGGCCAAATGGCTTTATTTATCAACCAATCAGAGCAGCACATATTCGCAACGTACAGAAAGACATTGCCCCACCACACCAACTACTTCAAACTGAAAGAAATCTGGAAACTCAGAGGCCAACACTGATATAAAATCTGTTTATACAATTCATGTAAAGGAATAACAGCAAATGCATAGAACAGTTCACAAGCACCAGGTGAAATGTAAGAGCAGGTCCTCTCATGAGCTAACTTGGGCTGGGCCATTTGAATTCCAGCAGCTTTTTATGTAGAGTCACCTAACTTAACACTGTGCACGGGATTCAGGGAGATGAATCATCATCCCTCTAACTATCCCTAGTAACCACAGCAAAAGAACAGGATTTCCTTTACAGCGGTAAAATAGAGATGGCTAGGGATACAAGCCAGAGATAATGTTCTGAGAATAGCTACTTCCGGTGAATATTGATGAGACCTCCTTTGGCCTCACAGAGCACATGATTTCCTTCACTACTGGAGGTTTTTGAGTCTAACTCATAGCAAGCCAGATGACACTTCAGTCATACCCAACAAGATGTCAGGCAAGTCACTCTTCCGTAATTTTCAGTAATTATGCATTCAGCCTAGAAGGAATCCAATACAGCTCTCTGATATCTGAGGAGAGTCTCTAACTTATACGAACTGATGGCACAACTACAAATAATGCACATATTATTTGCCCTAAGAGAAAGTATTTCAACACAAATTGTTACATAAGAGTCTTTAAGAGCTTCAGTGTTTTAATTCTGGGATTGAATTTAGGCATATCACCCATGCATGAATCATCCCTCGTCTAATCTCTAAAAGCTGATTTTCACATGCACCCAACAACCTAAGACATGTTTTTAATTTGGAAATGTATTTAGGCAAAAGTTCTTCTCACCCACTCAATTCATAACCATTTGACTTCTAGGCGATTTAGTTTCAAAATCAGACCTGTCTACTACCTCCATGGTGAGAGTGTTGATTCTGCTAGACAATGAAGTGTGCTTTTGTTTTTCTCACTGTTTTGTTGATAATCACCCTGGACACATGAAGCCACAGTGGCCCCTGAGAAGTGAGATAAGACTAATCATGTGTGGTGAAATGCTGACGTGCTATTACAGAATATTTCAGCACTACTACAGATTACTCATTAACTTTCAGATGGTGCGTCAGCAGTGATACATAGTATTGATGAATCAGATGATGTAACAACAGTAACAATGATTTTTTTGTTGTTGTTTAAAAGGGGCTTTAAAGACATTATTATATCGGCATGCTATGAAGATTTTTTTAGCATCAGATGTTAAAAAAAATCACTGTACATGAAGACATTCTCATCATTCTAAATATGTTTTATAGATGTGTGCTTCTGTGGTCTTAGGTTTTGTTTTATTCATCCATCTATTTTTCCCATTAGTAATTATTAGTCATGATAAGGTAAATGAATAGAAATTTTACCTAAGCTTCATCTTATAGAATCAAAGTCTACCTTATGATGGCAACAATACAATGTCCTACAGGAGAGATTACTATAATGTATGAAGTTTGTAAAGGTATTATTTATAGGATACTTATAGATTGAATATCTCATATCATACATGATGTCTTAATGAGTAATTGCTTATTTGAGAGAGAAATTTGTTTCCAAAATGATGAAAAATGAGATATAAGTCCATGATAAATTAATACTTGATTTTCCATTCTTCAGCGAACACACACACACAAAACACACGTATATATGTTGAGATCACAAACCATCTCTTTAGAAGCCTGTGCAGGACAGTGGCAGAGTCAGGTGGGTTGAAGAATATCAATTATGACTTTCAAAATTCCAAACTAAGGACTGGAGGGATGGCTCCATAGTTAAAAGAATTTGTTGCTCTTACAGAAGACATGAATTTGATTCCCAGCAACCACATAATGGCTCACAACTGTTAGTAACACCAGTTCCAGGGTAGCCAATGCTCTCTTCTGACCTCTGCAGACACCAGACACACATATCATATACATACATATGTGAAGACAAAACACTATGCACACAAGTAAATCTAAGGAAACTTTTTTTAACTTTATAAAATTGCAACTAAAATAGATGAAAGGAAAATTAAATATGCCGCCCCCCCCAAAAAAAATCATCCAAAATATATGAACTAATGGATCAAATAGATGGGCTTCAACGAAAAAACTATAAATTATCAATAAATATTTGAAAAAGTGTTCAACATTCTTAGACATCAGAGAAACATAAACTAAAGCTGCTTTGAGAGCCCTTGAAGGATGGTTATCTTTAAGATAATAAATGACAATAATTCTGGTGAGAGTGTGGGGAAAGGGGAATCTTTAGTCACATGTAATGGGAATACAAAGTTTTGCACCCACTACAAAAATCAGAAAAAAAAAAGGTTATTTAAAACTGAAAATAGAAATACCAACAATGCCATTCCTATATATACATATACATACATATATATATGTATTAGGAATAGTATAAGAGAGAGAGAGAGAGAGAGAGAGAGAGAGAGAGAGAGAGAGATCTCCAAAGGACTCTAAGTCAACATACTCCTGAAATACTTGCACATCCACATTTATTGCTGCATTATTCACAACGGCCTTGAAATGGAACCAGCCTAGACGTCTATCCATAGGTGAGCACATAAAGAAAGTGTGGTACACACATTCAATGGAGTTTTATTCAACTATAAGGAATAATGAGTGACCTTATAACATTACAGTAAGGTGGATGGAACTGAAAACAGTGGATAAAATTGAAAATAATCAAGTTAATCAAAATAAGTCAGACTTGGAAAAATCAACACCATATGTCTTATTTCATATTTCATATGTAGAGTGTATATGTATGTATATAGCATGAAAGTAGAAAGGGGAGCAGAAGAAAGGAAGAGGAGGTCTAAAGGGAGGGGGGAACGAGAGGAGATAATGATATATATGCATGTACACACACGCGCACAATCAAATGAAACAGAAGAGAGAACTATTTGATGGGAGGAAAAGAATCAGCAAGAGGGCAGAGAGGGAATGGAACAGGGAAGTATGGTGGGATGAATAAGACCAAGGTATATATGGATGAAAATGTTACCATGAAACCCACAATAATGATAAAATAATAATAGTCTTAAAGTGGATGAAAGATTTAAGGGAGAGATCTCAGCTTATGAAGTGCTTGCTTCCCACACAGGCATGAGGACCTAATTTCAAATCCCAAAGCCCATGTGAAGAAGCTGGGAGTAATAGAGCAGATTTGTAATCCCAGTAGTAGGAAGGTTGAAAAAGGTGGCTCCCTGGGGTTCCCTAGCCAGCCAGCCAGCCCAGCCCAATTAGCAGGCTCTGGGCCAATGAGAAATCCTGTCTCAAAAATGACACTTGAGGTTGACATTCTGACCGTCATATGCATGTGCATGTGTACCTGCACATATACACATGGGGGTGGGGGTAGGTAGTGGTATAATATTGTATTCTTTAGTAGATAAGAAAACACATTTGAGAGGCAAGCAGATCTCTGAGTTCGAGGCCAGCTTGGTCTGCAGAGCACATTCCAGGGGAGCCCAGGCTACACAGAGAAGCCCTGACTCATAAAACCAAAGGAAAAAGAAATCACATTTGAATCCATCTGTCTTCCATTTTTACCTCGAGTCCTTCATTCTCACTTCTTAAGAGGCTTCCTTATCTACAAAATGAGGGAAATAATACTAGACTTCTTAGGAGATTCAATTACTGTATAAGAGAAACTGCATTCTAAGCACAATGCTTAGACTTAGCAAGTACCCAGGACGTGTCTATTGGTAGTAGACGCCCACTGAGTCATGCAAACAAGTTGACCATTAGAAATGAGCTTGAAGTACTATAGAAAAGAGCAGTCACAGGCAACCAGGCATGAGGCAGAACTTCAGTGAGACTTGAAAGATGGTTGACATATGAATGTGCAGAGATGAATGGTGTAGTTGTGCAGGCTGTTTGGATGGAGTAACTGAAGGATACACACATCATGTATGTTCTACCAACCTAACTTTATGGTGATATTATATTTGTGCTGAAATGTGATTTTATTTGTATGTTAATAAATAAAGTTGCCTGGAGATCAGAGTAAAGTTGCCTGGAGATCAGAGGTCATAGCCATTAAGCAGAAGTCTGGCAGTGGTAGCACATGCCCTTAATCCGATCACATGGCAGGCAGAGTCTCTGTGTGTTCAAGGACACAGCCAAGCATGGTGACACACGCCCTTAATCCCAGTACCAACCATAGAGACCTGGAGGTCTGTGTAGACAGGCAGTGACGAGGAAGTCATGTGGTTGGGCTTAGAGCCAATGAGAAGGCAGAACAGAAAGACAATAAAAAGACAGGACACAGGAAGGTCTCTCTCTCTCTCTCTCTCTCTCTCTCTCTCTCTCTCTCTCTCAGGACGGCAGCGACTGGTAAGCTAAAGGCTATTGGCTAGTGCTCTGATCTCTTGGGCTTTTAACTCGGTATTTGGCTCTGTGTTTCTTATTTAATAAGACTGTTTAGAATTCCATCTACACTCACTAGAGCAGCCAGTGTGGCTTTCAGTCTACCATAATGTAAAGCTGTAACAAGAGCAGCAGACGAAGCAAGGCACCTGAGCAAAAACCTACAAAATCTGCACTAGTCCAATAACAGGGAGGAAAGAGGGTGATGATTGTGCATATTATTTTAAATGTTCACACAAATTTATGGGATCTAATTAAAAATCAAAGCCCAAGGTAGTATAATGAGAGTAACTGATAATCTTAGGAGCATGTTTACATTTGTCATGGCTCAGCCACATCACACTCCATTTCAGAGAGATGTACAGAACTCTGACTTCCAATACAAAATGTAATAGTTAATCTATTTTTAACCTAGCATACTAAGTGTGTTTGGCCAACCGGGATCTGTAAATGCAGGAACATGGTGCAACAGTAAACAGAAATTACTTAATGAGGCAATTGTGTGTCTAGTCTTGAAAAGAAATAGTTTACAGTATTACATCACTCTGGTTATAGACCAACCATTCATCAAATCTCATTAATTAGAAGAGCATGTCAAGTAATGATTATTAATACTTAACATCATGACTTGTAAGACATACCAAAGATTCTTATATATTTAATGTTTTCTGAGATCCAACTTTTAAGATTTTAATAATTGATAGCTTCAAATAATTAATGATTAATTTCAAATCTGACACTTTTCTATATGCTTCAGGTTTTCCAATATTTTTATCTATGAATAGCTACAAACAACTAAAGAATGGCACCTCTGTCCAACTACAGACTTCAAAAGACACAGATAAGTAGTTTTACCTTAGCAGAAATTCCCTCTTATCCTAAAATAAATTTTAATGATAAACATAGAGAAATTTCTCACACATTGTCTTGCTCCTGCATTTATTATTTTTCTCCTTCAGGATAAAGGCTATGATTTTCAGGACCACACCTTCAGGTTAGTACAATGAGGGATAGCACCAGGGAGGCTTACATCTTGAGCCCAAAGCCATCTTGAGCTATCTAGTGGTAATAACAACAATGAAAAGAAACAGAAATTGCTACAAAACATGCATAAATATAGAGGTAAGAAAGCATTCATCATCTTTTACTGATGAAATTACAGTCTCTTACAGCTCGAAACTATAACACATATGCTTTGAGCTGGCCACAAAGGAAACCATAAATGAAATATATGTTGTTAACATGTATCCCCACTCAGCTGCCACTTCCCAACAGAACAAGGCTGCCTTTTACAACACTTTTGAGTCAACAACTACAACTGGGCTGGTAGGGAAGGGAGTGGATTTGGGAGGAGTTGGAGGAGGTGAGTGAATATGATCAAAACACATTGTATATAATTCAAAATAAAAATAATATATGATATATATATATATATATATATATATATATAGTCAGTATTCTCGAGTCCTGATTCACAGAGCTTTGTGCTCAGAACCCATTTCCTGCCTTTCACTCACTAGCTCTCAAGTTACTACTAAAACTTAACTCAGTCAGATAAACAAAGTAATAGTCACAAGATTGAAATATATAATGAAAATATAACCTATACCTTGGAAAGCATGATCAATGAAGAATCTGAGTTTCAGTAGACACATTTTGAAACAAGTTATCCTAACTATTGAGAGAGAAAAATAACTGTTGCCTTAAAAACCATAGAGTACTTGAGGACAGGTAGGCTCTGGAAGAATTCTTTCAAATCAAGTATTTCATAGTATCCCTTCCATTCTAGTCTACCTACAGGGTCAACTCTACTTAGAGATGATAATAAATATTCCTGCCATTTTATTATATTTGCTTGTTTACTTATTTGAGAGAGAGAGAGAGAGAGAGAGAGAGAGAGAGAGAGAGAGAGAATATGCCACACCTATTCCTACCTTTAATCACGGACTGCATCAAGGGCAGCAGCAATTGTTCCACTCTGGACAGCTCTATAAACAGCCTAGGGCTAAGGACAGACTTCTGTTTCTGTCCAGTCTGGCCCCATAGCCTTGACCCAGCACTGAGGAGCAGTGAACAGCACTGCATGAGGTACTGCGAGATGAGGCTGCAGCCTCAGCACAGACCTTCCACAGCCAACTGTGGACAACAGTGGGAAGTGGGAACACCAAGCCCCTCTTCATCCCTGCAGACAGACTTCGTCTTCATTCTGTTGGACAGAGTCTCAGTAAGTGCTTGGCGCATCCCTTATCTCAGGGAGTGATGCCACAAGACAAAGGTCCAGTGCCCCTGAGTAGTGAACAAAAAGCAATCTCTTCACTGGCCCAGGAGCATACCATCCAACTCAATAACGGGAATTACAAAAGAGGGCTCACAGTGTGTCTGCAACCTGGTAAGAGTCATCTCAACACCCTTACTTTGTGACAGTTGAGACCATTATACATTGCTGCTGAGTTAAAGTCCCTCTTGAATGTAGTGGCTGGATTTTTATAATCCTCTAGTGTTTACTGAGCAAATAAAAGAAAACTTAAAGAGACTGGGATAGACAGGACTTGAAGAACAGTTTAGCTGCAAATTTTATCATTTTATCCTTGCTGTGCGTTAGGACCTTTAATGAAACTGACATCATCTAAGATAGCTGAGTAGTAAAACAGAGGAAGGGCCAGTGATCACAGTGAGGAACTTCATATTCTCTTGAAGCATTTCCTAAAACAGATGCGTCTTTTAGGCTCACTCTGAAGCCTTCAACATCACTCCCAGAGCACGTTAAGTGGGGCAATGTTTATATAGTATGTACATTTAGTGTTTAATTAGATATATTATAGCTTGTATGCTGGCTTTAAGTCAAATTCATAGTTACACTAAAAGCCTGCTTAAATTGAGGTTTTCTTTTCTTTCTCCTTTCAAGAATAAAGCCTCATCACAAGCACTTGTGATTGGGGAGGGATTGGCTACTTCAATAAAAAGCCATCTCAAAGTAAGGGAGAGAAGTCAAAAAAAAAACACTGAGAAGTCTGTGTCTTTGAAGACAACAGGATGACATTTTCCCCCAAATAAAGCATCATTTAAACATAATATATAAATATATCATATATATATATATATATATATATATATATATGAGAGAGAAATATGCAGTACTTTTCTTTCTGAGTCTTATTTCACTGAACATAATAATTTCAAGTAGTATTCATTTTTCTGAAAATGTTATGATTTTATTTTTCTTTACAGATAAATAAAATTCCTGGTATATGCTCCACACTTGTGGTGTTCACTCACCTGTTGATGCACATCTCACTGGATCCATGTCTTAGTTGTAGACAATGCAACTGAACACATGTAGAATGATACAAGGCAGAGATTTATTGGGGAACTCACTAAGCTCCTTTTGAAGTCAAAGCTTTTATTCTTTTCTTTTTCGTCAAAAAAAATGATTTTTCTGTCAAAAAGTTTTTTGTTTTTCTGTCAAAAAAATTTGATTTTATATGAAGGAACATAATTTTGTGAGAAGCAGTTTGGGGTGATGAGTGATTATGCAGCTGTACTTTCATATTGGCACACTGAGACCAGAGTGGACTGAACTTTAAGTCATAGAGAGAATTGAACAGTACTGATTCAGGTACTCATGCTGAGAAGGTGTGTGGATCAACCCCTGGCAGCGGGAAGTTGGATTCTCTTCGATTGTTCGAAGGTTCTGCCACCAGTGAAACGTTAGATTTTGGAGAATTTAAGATCTTTCCACAGAAAATAAAAACACAATTTCAAAGATGACTCACGGTTGAGCATCAACTATCTTTGAGTTTCTGTAGGTATGTTTCTTGAACTTTAGAAGCTGATTGAATTAACAGTGCCGACTCATCTTTCAAATGAAGAGGAAAAGTGCACTCTTAAATTCCTAGAAATTCAATTTTGAAATGAGTGTTTCAATCTTAGAATATCCTTATACATCTAGAACTTGAACAAACTGTAGGCGGGAGTCTACAGACCTTCCCTGCTCTCTTTCATGAAGTTCTTGATGTTAGAGTAAAGCTACAGGTGGTGGTTAACTCAATGGGAGAGACTGCACTTGACACAGCGAGGTCACAGGCTTCTTCCTGGTACAAAAAAAAAAAAAAAAAAAAAAAAGTGAACGCTAATATGAACAGGCCAGGCACTACCTAGCCCAGTACTCCAGGCAGCCCAGCGATAATAGTGTCTCCTTGATTACTTGTTTTCCTAATTCTTACCTACCTCTCTTTCAAACTTTTTAACAACTTTTCCCCATCTTCATTATTAATAACTGTGTAACAACTTCATCTCAGGTCTATTAAGACCAACACTGAACGGCAGCCCCAGCCCTTACCCACCACCTCACTCTCAAACCCATATCCTTGTTGACAGCAGCTACAACTGACTAGACCCAAGCCCAGTATCATTCTTGATGCCTTCTTTTCTCTTAAACTCAACACTCAACCTATTGTTGCTTTTTTTTTTTTTGACAGCTGAAGACCTTGACTCAGTGAAGCTAAATGATGTACCCCTAACTCTCAGCTGGTCAGGGACTGCCAAACCCCAGATCCTCTTCTCTCCAGGACTGCAGCATGTGCCAGACCCTGAATGGTCCAGTGTGGACACTATTTTGAAAATGAGCCATCTAGACAACTGTCTATCACTCTCAAGGTGATGGGACCTGGGAGAATGGAGCTGACAAAGGAGGTGAGCTAAAGCCTCATGCAACAACCAACTTTATTCAGAGCATCCAACAACTTATACTCTGAGAGTTAAGGGAGTCACATGAGTAAAGTGTACAAACACAAAGGCAAGCCTCGGACAAGCCTCCCATGTTTTTCAGTAAAGGCATATAAACGAATAACAGTAACCGGTTGTGATGAATAATCTGAAATAAACTTACTCCCATCTGCTACACCTGGAAGGGGTATGAAAGCATAGTCCAAGAGCAATTCTATGTTTGTTTTTTTTTTAAGAGACTGAGGTTATTGTTTTCCCAGAGTTTTCTCATAAGCACTCAGAATTCTCCTCACAAAGCTCCATTCTTGGACTTTGTTCCAACAGTCAATCATAAACATGGGAAAGAAATATTTACGGTACATTTATATATTACAAAGATTCTTATTATTTGAGTCATTGAGTTGTAACTTGAAACACATACATTGTCTACTATATGTAGACATTTTCACAGCTAGCAAAAGATTCTGTTTTTAATATGGGATGGTATTTGTCTCAGGCTGGTCACAAATTTGCTATGTTGCCAAGAATGACCTTGAACATCTTAAACTCCTGCCTCCATGCACCTAAAGCTAGAACTGTCACCATGCAACTAATTTATGCAGTGCTGGGGATCAAACCCAAGGTTTTGTCCTTGGCAAGCATTCAACCATCTGATCTATACATCTCCAGCCCCAGTAAACAGACATTTGTTCTACAATGTTGTAAGCAAATTAGCATTGGTCAATTTATCAAAGATTTAGTAAGGGCTACTTTTCCTCTGTCTTTAGACAAAATTAGCAGGCAACAAATTATCCCTACCACACCGTATACACTCCCGACACAGATTTTCCAGTGCTCTTACCAGAAGTGAGTGCCACGGACATCTTACAGACTCTGTTACTCTAACCTATTTGGCAACTGCCAGCAAATGCATGAGGTTTCAAGAAGATGCTTGTGACCCCATTCCATTCTCCCTGCTTCTGAGTCGCAAATGCCAAGACTACCAGATTGTCTCAAAGATGCTATCTGTATAAACTGTTTTGATTCTTTGCCCCAGATGTTTTTGTTGCACATACTCTATGTGATGTCAAAACTCATCGTTTTAAGGGAAAACAGCTTGGGGGGGAAAAAAACCACTAAGCTCACTGAGTATAAACACTGTTTATAAGCATTATAGTAGGTCAGTTCCTTTAGCAGAGGCTACTTCCAGAGCATTTAGTGGCCTATCTAATGTTTTTGTAGCATTTTATTTTTAAATCCTAGTGTTTTCTCTTGTGATCCTTTAGGCCTTCCTAAGATGATTGTCTACATGTTTTACAAAACACAATGAAATTCTGGGAGAATATGGCTTACAAACTGTCATTTTCATAACCCAGAATTTTCTTTTCTTTTTGAAACAAAGTCTCAACTAGTTATTTCTGATTGGCCTAGAACTCTCTATGTAGATCAGGCTGAACTTAAACTCACAAAGATCCACCCGCTTCTTCTTCCTCAGTGCTGGGGATAAAGGTGTGAGCCACCATGCCCATTCTCAAGAATTATTCTGATACAATCCATGGCAAAACCTAAAAGGATCTTGCTATAGTTTTAAATGTTTAGTATTGCGTTGAAGTCATGGTAAGCTAGCTGCTCTCCTTTACTTTCCTACAGATGAGTCAAATTCAATAATGCCTGTAGCTACTGTTACAAGAAAGGCAGAACATGAGTACACTCTTTTATTCAGTTCTATCAGTATTTGCATTGAATAATATCAATCATGATCATCATTCTTTCTTGGTTAAGGTCTAAAATGCAGAATAAATTTTTAACACAAACTTTAAGTGAGAAGATCAATTAGTCCAAATAAATATATTTATCAAGCACAGCACACAGATATTCAGAACTCTAAAAATATCTGTGACCATCAGTTTACATAAATAAACAACTTTATATAAATAAACAAATTTATCCCTACACAGGACCATATTCAAGATTCTAGTGTTAGATTCTATCTTAAGTCTCATGGCTTCTCCAGTGGGCCTCTGGGACTCATGAAGATCCGGACTAGAAGCATATCCATTGTTCATTTGTTACTTCTCCACCCGCCTCCAGGATTGCTTTTGTACGCTGTCCTCACTGAAACCTGGAACCAGTCAGAGAACTTCCTCAAAACCAGTGTTTTCAACCTCCCTAAAGCTGAGACCCTTTAATACAGTTCCTCATGTTGTGGTGACCCCCAACCATAAAATTATTTTCATTGTTATTTCATATCTGTAATTTTGCTGCTGTTATAAATTATAATGTAAATATTTTTGGAGGCAGAGGTTTAGTGCAGGGGTCACGACCCTCAGGTTGAGAACCTCTGCTCTAAACCATTCTTTAAAACTGCTGTAACTTCTGAGAGGTCACCAACTGCCTTCTACTGTCCTTCAGCACTCAACAATCCAATCAGAAACCAGGAACCATCCCCACACTTCCACCTGGCAATTTCATTTATTTTCCTTAGGTCAATGTCTGAGACAGTCTGTAAGAACCTCTCTGTAATACATATGTATACTTCAGCTCATTATACATTGAGATACTTTTGGAAGACTTTTAAAACGAGGCATAATAAATATTATGTCTGAAGATAATTTTTAAAATGGGAGAATGTTTTCCTTAATTTAAGTGGTTGAATGAGTATGGGAATTCCTAAAGAAAAGTAATCTAGAAATGAGAGAACTAGGATAGAAAGCCTAAATTAACACCATAGAGTAATGGATACTGAGTACTAAATAAAAAGTCATCCCCAACTCTGCATCCCTTACTATGTGGAAAATACACTCTCTTGGAGACAGGTCAGTTCAAACTTGCACAGAGTTGATCCCAACCAGTTCTTACTGTGATGTCTAACATAATTAGACTATTTCTTATCACTGGAGTACTCTCAGTACAGGGTTCAAGAGTTTCAACTGGTGACTTAACACTCAGTAAAAAGGCTAAATTCTCACGGGCAAGGGCAAGGGTTGGCTACAGGCAATGTATATGGCTGACTCACCCATTGTAACATTGTATGCATGCTTTGGGCTTAATCGCTAGGACAAAATTATAAACAAAGAGCTGTAGCATTCGCGGAACCAGAGCTGCTGACTTGGAATGAACGTAACTGAGACTAAGTCCAGTCATGGGAATTGTTTTGTCCTCAGACTCTGAGAAGCAAGTATCTGATCAGAGTCAGCTTCACGGCTATGGTGAATACTCATATGGTGGATAGTGCCTGATCTGTTTCCACAAGCAGCACCTCCATATCAGTAACAGCACATCCTGCAAGGAGAGCAACCCCTTGGGGGGGGTCAAACATCTCTTTCACTGGAGTCACATATAAGATATCCTGCATATCAGATATTTACATTATGATTCATGACAGTAGCAAAATTACAGTTATGAAGTAGTGACAAAAATAACTATAGTTGGGGGTCACCACAACATAAGAAATTGTATTAAAGGGTCACAGCATTAGAAAAGTTGAGAACCACTGACTTAGGCCAACTGCAGCAATATCACTTCTGTCAGGGGACCAGTGTTGGGGTCCAGCCCCAACCTATCGAAAGGTACCTTAAAGTGGGGGATGAGGAACTGAGAAATGATAGATAGAAATATAGGTGTAGAAAAAGACAGAGATACTGGATAGCTTCGGGAGGGCCCTGGGTCAATACCCAGCAGCCTCAAGTTTATTTCTAATGGGCTTTTTATACACTAGCAAGGGGAGAGGCAAAAGATCTCCCCCTTTCAAGATCAAAGCACAACGTACAACCAAGTACAGACCCTTCAAAATACCTGGTAACCACATCCCATGGTGAAGCATCTTATGATTAGACCTTGAAGTATAAGATACCTGGCAACCATGCCTTTGCACCCTATTATGCAACATAAACTCTGACTCTCTGCCCTGGAAAGAAACCACAAGCTGGAATCTTTGTGAGCTCCCCCACATTTCTATGCTCAAACATTATTGAAAATCCAATGAAGCCAGACATAGTGGCACATGTCTACAATTCCAGCACTTGGGAGGCTGAGACCATAAGATCACAAGTTCAATGCCAACCTGGACTTTGCACCAAAATCTGTCTCATAAATACACCAGGGAGAGAGACAGAGACAGAGATAGATGAGACAGAGAGAGCAGGACCACCATGCTTCCATGATAGCAGTGTGAATCTCCAATTCCAAATGGAAGAGGTCATAATTCTCTTTCATTATAAACACAACACCTCCAAAATAATGTCTTCTCATAATTGAATCATTATTTATGTTTATAGTAGTAAGTAAAAATCTCCGAAATGAATAAAGTCAAATGGAAAGAAATGTATTATCTTTTTATTTCCTTTTTGCACCTGTTATCATGATCACGTGTTAATTTTTAGGTTTGTATGAAAATCAAATCATAAATCAACTCCCTAATGAGAAAAAAAAAAAAAGCCTAAGAGGAAAGAGCCACGATTTTCTTCATGGAGTAAATGGGCAGACAGGAAGAGTTCTAAGGCAGTATTCTCCTAGAAAACCCATGTGCTAGGCACAAAATTTAGTAACATGCAATTCCATACAGTAGCTTCTTAGCAGGCTCATTTTTCTAAGGGAGGCTCTTCCCTTATCATGGGACAGGGGCACTTCCTATTCTTCACTTTGGCTGTCATATCAGCTTGTCCCTTATCAGCTATTGGAAATGTCATAATGCTTCCTGAGCTAACTAATACAACCACGGCAGCTAGCCAGGGAGTGATCTGGGACAGCACAGAGGCTGCTGTGCCAGGCATGTGTTTATTCAGGAGCATCAGGGTAACTTCCCAGTACAAAGGACCTCCCTCTAACTGGAACAATGTAATCAGTTCAGGTCCATGTAATATAAACGAACACGGATTGCTTCCAGAACAAAGGGTTTCAGTAATCACTGCTTTCTCCACACAGTGTTGGGTTCTGGTATCCATGGTGACCTTGAAGCTCACAAGTGGAAAATTATAACACCAGAAAATGAAAGTGTGGCCTAGATGTCTGAGGCTGGAAAGAGAATTGTCCCGAAAACACCTGCTAAAAGCACGTGTGTGTGCCGGTGCACCAGCATGTGAAGACCAGAGGTTCAAGGAAAAACACTAGACATCAACCTCGGGCTTGTGCATGCACCTACAGGAACAAATGCACATGCACACACATGCACACAGAGGCAACAAATCTAAGTTGTTGGCTCTGCAAATGTCTCTCATTTATTCTTCTATCTTGGTCATAATGCTGTAACATCTGAAGCACAGACCTACCAGCAGGTCTCACCAACCACCGTGTACTTCACAATCCTCGTCCCACTGGCTGTAGTAAGCTGTTAGTAATTCTGACCAAAGAAAGTGTGAGAAGCAGTAATGTGTGTTCCTTCCATGTCCAGCCAGTGAAAGGCTCAAAAAAAAAAAAAAAAAAAAAAAACAATCCTATGCTTCAATTAATGAAATGTTGAGATGACAGCATTAAAATGCATCCTGAGTCACGACATCAAACCAGTCCTCCTGGCAACCCGCCAGCTCTACAGAACACTATTAACAAATGGAAACCTGTGGTCTCTCTGAAGCACACTCCAGCTCAGCCTGACTCGAGTGACTGCCTCCAATGCTCTCCTCTCTTCCCTTACATAAAGCACAGTATAAAATAGTCGATGCTTTTCCAAAAAAAAAAAAAAAAAAAAAAGGCGTACTGCAAACTATTATTTAAATTCATTAACGTGGGGAAGGAGGCAAATTAAAACACAGTTTAATGAAACATGTGTGTGAAACGTTATAATGAACCCCATTATTTCACATACTAAGTTTTTTGTTTGTTTTGTTGTTGTTGTTGCCGAGACAGAGTTTCTCTGTGTAGTTTTGGTGCCTGTCCTGGATCTCGCCCTGTAGACCAGGCTGGCCTTGAACTCACAGAGATCCGCCTGGCTCTGCCTCCTGAGTCCTGGGATTAAAGGTGTGCGCCACCACTGCCCGGTCAATAATAACTTTTAAAACAAAGAATAAATCAATGAACTGGGGTTAGAGAGATGACTCAGCAGTTGACAGCAAGCATTGTGCTGAGTTCGGTTTCCAGCACCCACATGCCCGTTCATAACCATCTGTTATTCCAATTCCATAGGCTCTGTTGGCCTTTTCTTACCCTCTGCAGGTACTTGCACTCATGTGAACACACTCAAATATAGATACATACGTGTATACATAATAATTTAAAATAAAATAAATCTGGGGAAAGCCGTCAGTAGTTGCATATGCATCAGTGGAGGACCTCATACAATGCACATTTGGGCAGTACTAACTGGACTTAATGCATTTTTTAAATGAAATAAAGGTGGGGAAGGAAGTATGTTGGGGATCAGGGAAAGCTGGAGTAGAAGACATATATGACCAACATAGGTTGCATGTTTGAAATTTAAATATATATATTTATATTCATTATATAAATAAATATATATGAATTGGTAGAATGGAAATAAGCTTAATTTTATCTTATTTTTCTGTCTATCTCATTGAAGAGCTCTGAATGGCACTGTCATTATAAAGAAATATCAAAACTTGGGATATTTTTTCCCATTAGATGTGTGTGTGTGTGTGTGTGTGTGTGTGTGTGTATCAGAGAGAGAGAGAGATTAAGTATCTGAGATTTACATACCCGAACCAGAGCACTAAGTGACAAAAAGAACTATAATAAGGCATAATCTTATTAACTGCATTTAATAAAACAAGGAAAATGTCTGTGTAACAGCAGCTTGCATCAAAAAGTCCTAGCCTGAGTCTCTAAGAGCACCCTATGAGTTAAATGCTAATACATGTCCCTTAGCTGGATGAGCCGGAATGTTCAGCATCCAATGTATTCTGCTCTGCGCTGCCTCAATGAGAATGCAGTCGCTCTAGCAGAAGCACACACTTAGGGTTCCTAGGACAACCAGGAAAACATTTGTATGTGCCCTTGGTCTCCATGTTTTCACAAGGACGGGTAAACTCTATTTAAGACAGCACTGAAGTCGAAAGAAAACCTCTGACATACATCCTGTATGTCATACATACCAAAGACTGTAGTTTCCAGCTCAAAAAAGTTTCTACAACATAAATTCCTAAAGACTTAATTACATGTCTCAATCAGTGCAGAAGAATTATGCTTGTGGCCTTAAGTATTGGCACTAAGACAGTGATTTTCCAGGATGGAGCAGGTAGTTAGATAAGGATGGTGAAAAGGACATGTGAGGGTAACTGAGGGAGAGTTTTCCAACTGCCTCACACCCACCTCACCTCAGGGGCCTGGTGTGCACCAGCTGGGAAGCAGGGTGTAGCAGGCACGAAGAAGTGAGTTCAGGAGACAGGAAATTCTATCATCCTACTCTGTCCCCACCCCCTCCTGCATTTAGAACTCTTGAAATACAGAAAATCCTACTTCTTAGAATCCTGTGAAGATGAACTCCTAACAGAACAAGTACAAACAAGATGTTCAGCAGAAGTCTGTGTTCCTGACTGAACCACATGTTTCCTGACCATTCTCCTCACACATCTGTCATGTCAGAACAGGAAAAGTCCTCCCAACTTTCTCACCTGACTCTCACGTTCCAGGTATTTCAGAATGCTCACAACATTGACCGTAGCATGCCCCTGTTAGAAGCCTTCTCAAGTATTGAAGGGACCGTACAATTTAACATAATGCTCTGAGTTCTTCCAAATTGTATTTTCTCCACATAATTCTGTCCACTCATTATGCTCATTTGTTAAAATAGCACATACTTTTGATATGCTGCCTAATACCAATGTTTGTCAGAACTAGTTTAAGTCTCTTTGGTCCACTTGTGTAACACAGCTCTCAACCCTCAGTGTTATTTTAAAAACTTTTTTCTCTCTTCTGATGGAGATTGTATAAAATTCATCACCACCATGGGACAGCATCATTTTCAGTCTCTTTACAAACTACCTGGTCAGACTATATAATAATAATTATATATAAATAAATATACATATATATGTATATATATATATATAGTATGTGTTATTTTCCAACTAAAATCTCATCATACTATATGCTTATTATAGCTGACAATGTGGCTGAATGATAGAGCAATGTGTAGCATACACAAGACCCTAGGCTCAATTCCCAGTATCAGAAAACAAACAAACAAACAAAAATAGCAATTACCCTTGGGAAAACTAGTATTTACTTCCATGTATAAACAGGATTTTGATCCAGCCCTGGTGGCACAGATCCATAATCTCAAGTAATTACAGTATCTAGGGAGGCTGAATCAGAATTAATTGCAAGTTCAAAGCCAGTCTGGCCTACTTAATGAGACTTTATCTGAATTAGTGAACCAACCAATCAATCAAAAAGATGGTTGGGAGTAGAGCTCAGTGGTAGAGTCCTTGCCTAGCATGGAGGAGGCTCTGGATTTGAACTCAAGGACTACCCAACAACAACAAAATAGCCCTTTGCTTCTGAATGGGTTTCAGGACAAACTGAGCATCTTAATTTTGCAAAAGATCTTTGCAGCTTTACCCTCAAGTCCAGTGAGCACTCGATGACTGTAATAGCCTCTGACCTTGTTAAACTCATTAGTTCCGAAACTTGATCCTAGGTGAATTAGAACTTTTTGTGACTCTGAACATGGCATGTAACTAAAAAAGTTAAAGTTGGTCCTTCAAGAGCCAACACAAATTCTTCTTTCTCTTCAGAGGCATTATTGATGTGTAATAAGCTATTTTAAAACACATCCCTTTCCTTTACAACTGGAACTGCAATGTCTGTCCCTCACAAGAGACATCCCTGTTTGCCGCTCCTGCTTATTGGAAATCAACCATAAAATCCGATCCAGACTCCAGAACTGGGGATGTAGTCTCCACCCTTTTCAGGGAGCGCTATCAAAGAGCTTAGACCTACTTTAAAATCCATGCAAAAAAAAAATGTTCAGGATCTATTCTTTTCATTATCTTCCATATTGCATCACTCAACACACTGTGTCATGGTTGAATATTATTACTCAGAAAATAAATTTCTATCTTGCAATTCCCATATCTTTAAGTATCAGAACTCCTAAAAAAAATAGATGCCTCTTTAAATGCTATAGGGATCGCTGACAAGTCATTTGGCAAGAGAAAGATATATTTGTCTTATTCTTTATATAAAAATGAATCCCAAGTAAACTAAACGTCTTTGTAATAAAATTGTATCAGTGATTTGGACATAGTGACACATGCCTGAAATTTCAGCCCTTGTGAGGATCAGGCAGGAAGGTCACAACTTTGAGGGCAGCCTTAGCAACATAGTGAGCTCAAGAGCAGCTTGGGTCATAATGCAAGACCACTTCAAAAACAAAAATATAAACCAAAGGAGGTCAAGGGTAGTGATATATGCCTTTAGTCTCAGGCTTAGAGGCCAGCCAGGGCTACATAGTGAGGCATGTGTTTAAGTGTGTGTGTGTGTGTGTAGTTCAGCTCTATGCCACCCCTGGTATATGTTATCAGCTTCTGGTGGCTGGAAGTCTGAGGCAAAGGTCAGAATGTTGGTAATCCCTCTTGGGGTTCCAAGAAAGAGCCCATTCTTGCATTGTCTAGCTTTATCTTTACAGCTAGTGTCTGTTGATTTAGCATTCATTCTAATTAGGGCATGCAATGTTACACTAATTGCTAGATATTTTAAATTATTTATTTTATGTGTATGGATATTTTGCCTGTGTGTAGGTAAACACAACATGAATGTGCCCATAGAGACCAGAAGATAGTATTGGATTACCTGGAGTTACAGATGGTAGTTAGTCATTATGTGGGTGCTAGGAATCAAACTCAGGTCCTCTGGGGGGGAAAAAAAAACAGGACTCTTTGGTTTTTTTAAAATGTTTTTTAATTCTCTTTTTTAATGTTTATTTATTCATTTTTATGTGTATGGATGTTTCTGCCTATGTATATATCTGTACACCATGTGTGTGCCTAGTGCCTGTAGAAGCCAAAAGAGGGCATTATATCCCTTGGATCTGGAGTTATAGACAGTTGTGAACTCCCATGTGAATACTAGGAATTGAACATGAGTCCTCTAGAAAAGCATTCAGTATTTTTGACCACTGATCAATCTTTCTAGTCACAAGCTGCTGGGTATGTTAAATACTACCTATAACCATGTACCTGACTCAATCTTATGAAGACATTTTCTCAACTAAGATCCCTTCTTCCCAGATATGTCCAGGTTTGTGATAACAAAAGCTAACCAACACAGACATCATAGCAGAAAACAAGACTAGGGAGAGATTTCCATATTGTGACAAGGAACTTAGCGTTTGTCCTGGGAGAAAAAAAGATATCCATCCTAGAGTTCTAAGAAGAGATGTAACCTCGAATTAGAAAACGCAGAAAGAAAGAAAGAAAGAAAGAAAGAAAGAGAGAGAGAGAGAGAGAGAGAGAGAGAGAGAGAGAAAGAAAGAAAGAAAGAAAGAAAGAAAGAAAGAAAGAAAGAAAGAAAGAGAACCCAAAATATACTGAGGTAGACTTCAAGGAAAGGGAATATAACATGGTTGGAAAGAAGAGGAAAGGGAGAACAATGGAATAGAAAGGAATAAATAGGGTGAAGGAGGACAGGACAGGGTAGAGGAGGGAGTTTGGAGAAGGATAACTAATACTAAGGACCTTTGAAAACGCTATATGGAAACCTACTACTGAATATAGAATATATACATACACACATATAAAAGGGGCTTAAACTAAGTTACCTATAATGAGGAAGATAATGCTTCCCCTGGACACCATGCCTATCAAACCAGTGCCAGGTATGGGTTACCTGTTCTGAGCTGTCGGTTAGTGAGGACTCATAGATATCCCCCCTAAGCATTATAGGCTATTGTTATTGCTCTTTATTACTCTCCAGAATTTGATGGTAAGACTCTGTTGCTGAAGACACCAGACACATACCTGAGTGATAAGACTTGGAGAATTAAGCTAGTACCAGCTGGGAAGTGTGTCATTCCTACTGGCTAGCTTTCATAGT
Organism: Peromyscus attwateri; assembly: GCA_902168425.1. Taxonomy (NCBI): domain Eukaryota; kingdom Metazoa; phylum Chordata; class Mammalia; order Rodentia; family Cricetidae; genus Peromyscus; species Peromyscus attwateri. The sequence goes on along the minus strand of CABHPP010110037.1, from coordinate 2,602 downwards.
GCCAGAAGGTTCTATGCATGCTACTGGGGAAGGAAAGTCACCATTAGTCTTATCCAACTGTGAACCCGTGAGCTACAGTAACAAGAGGTCAGGCAAAATATGCCCATTGATACAATAATGACAAGAAATGTCATGGGAGTAACCAATCACTTTTTGATTGTGTTTAAGGCCTGATCCATAAGGTGCATACCATACCTGTCACTATTAACTGGGAAAAAAATAGTTGGCTAGGTCACAGGCCCTACAAAAGTACCTAGTACTGTTATTCTGCTACCTAGAAATAGTAATACACTGCCCACTAAGTTGTTTTCTTTATACCCTCATATATACATTATATATTATATTATATTATATTATATATAAGTGCATCTCTCAAGCCGCATTGAGAAGCTTCTTTTGTGTAGTAGATGGTGATTAATATAGCTTCCAACAGGAAGAGGAAGCAAACAGACTGAGAGTCAGAGCTGGGGGACAGCTCTAAGGAAATGGCATTTTTTAGACACAACAGAACCGGTGCGCTCAGGAACTCACAGAGGTTGTGACAGCATGAACAAGACCCGCACAAGTTCAAATGCAATCTCAGCAGAGAGCAGACAAAATGGACACAAAGTCCTACCCCTAACCAAGAAGTTATTTGTAATTGATAGCTAATCGGAGAGGGAAAATTAGTTTTCCTCAATGGTATGACACTGGATCTATCAACCACAGTCCAGGGTGGGCCTCATGCTCAGAAGTAACTGGACAACACAAAACAGACTCCATGCTGTGTGTGTGTATATGTTTGTGTGTGTGAGTGTGTGTGTATGTGTGTGTGAATGTGTGTATATGTGTATGTATATGTATGTGAGTGTGTATGTGTGCTTTTTTTTGCTTTGTGTTGGTTTTGGTTTGGGATTTGGTTTTTGGTTTTTGGTTGTTTTTTTTGGGGGGGGGGTTGTTTGTTTATTTGTTTTGCATGCCTTTAATCCCAGCACTCTGGAGGCAGAGCCAGGTAGATCTCTGTGAGTTCAAGGCCAGCCTGGTCTACAGAGTGAGATCAAGGACAGGCACCAAAACTACACAGAGAAACCCTGTCTTTAAAAAAAAAGGAAGAAAGAAAGAGAGCTAACATAAAGTTGGGTGGTTAGGAGGCACAGAGAGGTGAGGGAGCTGGAAAGAGTTGGGGGAGAGAAAAGAATATAAGCAAAATATATATGAAAATATATCAAGAAAATAATTAATATATATATTTAAAAAATTAAAATTTAAAAGACAAAACTGGATGTAACACAATAATCATTCATTAAAAAAAACCATAAATGGAACTGCTATGAAATAGTTATTTTCTGGTCATGATATTGTTCACATGAACTCACAGTAACTGTGACTAAACACACAAGAAGATCAAGACAGGAAAATCCCAGCTGACTGGGATTTGGACGGATGAGGGAGGGGCTCACAAAGTCCCACCCTCAGCTGAGAACTACTGAAATTGATGGCTACTGGGGGAAGAGTATCTACTGTCTTAGGATGTGACCCCTGACAAGCCGGAGGAACTAAGTGGATTCGGAGCATTTAAAAAAATACATAAACCGGAAGTGAAAGATGGTCGAAGACACAGATAGGAGTTGGCAGGGAGGGAGCAGGGGACCAATATGATCAAAACATTATATTCAAGTACGAAATTCTCAGACAATATATAAAAGATAAATAATCTCTAAATGATAAGAAATGTATTTTTAAAGGTTCCCCTTCGCTAGTAATCATGGAAATAAAAATTAAAACTACAATGAGACATGATATAAACCCATCATATCAAAGGAGCATATTTAAAAGACTAGTAATCCCAAGAACTTGTTTAATATAAAAATCTAAGAACTCAGAGCTGGGGAGACAGCTCAGCAGTTAAGAGCACTGGCTGCTCTTCCAGAGGACCTGGGTTTGAATCTCAGCGCCCACATAACAGCTCACAATTATCTGTAACTCCGGAGCCAGGTGATCTATTCTGTGCCTTATTCTGTCCTCTGTAGGCACTAGGCACATGTGGTGTATGGACATATATATATATATATATATATATATATATATATATATAAGCAAAACACTCATACACATAAAATAATTAATTAATTTAAATTTTATTAAAAGAACTCTGAACTGTTGGTGAGAATCTAAGTTTATGCAAATGCTGTGGGAAACAGTTTAGAAGTGTATAAAAGGTGAGCTTAACGCATAACCATATAACTCCACTCCTAAGTATGTGTCAGAGTGGTGAATCCAGATCAAAATCATTTTTGTCATATTACTAAAACAGTCTGCTCTTCCATAGTCATTCTTTCACAACTAACAATGGCGTTTTGCAGATAACACATGATGTACACACATGCTAAAACCCCAATTAATAGGGGAGGGGGTGGAATGTGACCACATAGTAACAATCATATCACAAATCTTATGTTTTGATCTGGATAGCATTTCTATTTGTGCCCATAGTCTTTTTCATTTAAATTTCTAGGACTAATTATTCCATAAAAATTAAAAGTCAAACATAAAATAATAAGGAATTCATCAAACAAGAAGAAAGAGAGAGAGAGAGAGAGAGAGAGAGAGAGAGAGAGAGAGA